>VBVR01000191.1:0-22700 GCA_011638315.1 Tetramorium parvispinum | reverse complement strand
GTGTATTGTCTGTATAAGAGACAGGTGTGTGTGTATATATATATATATATATATATTGTACTACATTTGTTTTGAATACCCGGGTAGAAATTATGTCCGGAAAGCGTTACATCCCTTATCCGAACAAGGACCGAATTGAGCATGCCGGATTTGACCGGATTCGGCCTTGATTTGGCCCTGATAAGGGATGTAACACTTTCCGGATTTGGGCCAGATGATATGTGCAATATCAAGATTAGAAACGGTGTTGTAATTAATTAAATTAATTGCATTAAAATAATTAATTAAATATATTTATGTTTATATTTATATATTTTACACAATTTCCTTTTCTTATTCTTTATAAAAATTATTTAATTTTTGGTTCTTGTCCGGCACTGATTTGGCCCTAACCCTAATAAGGGATGTAACACTTTCCGGATTTGGGCCAGATCATATGTGCAATATCAAGACTAGAAAAGGTATTGCAATTAATTAAATTAATTGCAGGTGTTGCAATTAAATTAATAGCATTAAAATAATTAATTAAATACATCTATGTTTATATTTATATATTTTACGAAATTTTATGAAATAAGAGCCAAATAATTACCGGATTTGGTTTGCCAAATCCGATGCACCTCACTAAAACCTAATTTGAGTCTGATTCGGCGCAAGCTAAATCCGGTATGCCGAACAAAATTTCTACTAGGATATTGGCCAGTAATAGTAGAAAATTGCATTTAAAATGGAAATCTTATAAGAAATCTCTATAAGATAATATATAAGATAATAATCTCTATAAGAAATATACATATATTTTCAAATAGTTTTCAGCATATAATTAATTTTTAATCGGTTTAATGTGAATGCATTAATATTTTTATAAAAGTGCAACTGCGAGAAATAATTAACACTAATATTTTTTTAATGCTGTAATATCAGTATTGTATTGTATATTTTCATCAGGAAAACGTATTCTTTAAAAGCAAATATCGTTGAAATATCCAATAACGATCAATCGTACGCAGGATTGAGTAAGCATTACGATATCACGTTTAATCAAATACGAAATCCGACACGGAATAGTAAAGTAAAAAACGATGTTTTTAAATGTTTCATGAAACATAAATAACTTCAACAAAGCATACCTAAAAAATACCTTATGTCGATCATAGATAGTAAGCAACTCAGAGTTTACAGTAAGATACTTAAATTACTAGCAATAACATTTTATTTTTCAAAACTATCATTGCTACACAAACGCATATCTCTAAAATAATCATATATGTATAATACTTATTTTAAATATCATCAATGTTTTTTTAATCTTTAAACAAAATTTAAAAACATTTTTATCTTGAAAATTTCGAAAAAGTATCTTGCGAAATATACTTTAACATTTTGTATGATTCTTCATTTCTTTATAAATTCTATTTCAAAGACATTTCGAATTTTTTAAGATTTTGTCATTCAATCAATTATATTTATCGCTAAAAACTTTTGATATCCTATAATATAATATAATAAACAAAGACGAAAGAAAGCAGCTGAAAATGACATCATATTGGTAATCATAATATTTTATATTATATATTACAAACAAGAACATATAAAGAAACATAAATTATTTATATAGATTTGTCATTTCTCTATCAAGGTTTGTTTGGAATTGAAAACATCTTTTTAATCAATAAGAAATATATTGAAGCCATTAGCAACAATTTTCACTTCGACTGTGATTGATGTAATTGTTATAAACATTATTTGATAAATGTGAAAACCTTTTACCTACCTAATAGATCATAGTCAATAATATCGTTACGTAAATTTTAAAATCGACATCTCACCTCTTAAGTTTTACTTCCTTCGGCAAGCTAAACAGAGAGAGGTTTAATGAAATTAGCCGGGAACTTTTCTAATTAACTCGCTGCGGGGCTATTTTATCTGGGAAACGTGGTTAAATATTCCGCAGAATCTCGATAGACTTATTATGAACGGTTAATGAGCCAAGGTAGTTATGATATAATCGAGAAAAATTTTCAGAATATGTGATAAAGACGTTCTGAAAAAGTATCAAACGTTAACAATTCCGACCATAATGGATCTAATGAAAATAAAATGAGATATCGATTCAAAGTCGTATTATACGAGATAAATGAAATTATACATACTCTCTCTTCTTTTGTATCTTAACACAATCAAGGTAATCTTATTATAAAACGTCTGTTAACATTTGTTCAAAACTACTTAATATTGGACACCAAAGTTTTCATAAGATGTAGATATATTAATTCTTCATAAAAAGGTTTGTTTCAGAAAATTTTCAATAAGAAAGAGATATGACAGACTTAAGATATTCTATATACATATAGATATAATATATTAAACATTGTAACATAATCCACGCTGTAATGATCGTGAAAGAACAAATAGAAAATGCAAGCTGAAGCCTTTTCATTGTTTTAATTTTTAATTTTACAACTTAGAATGTATTTGGCATATAAATGCTCTATAAGGCTCATCACGCGTTGTACAAACAGTAAGCAATAAATTACGATGTTTACAATATATTCCATCGCATTTCAAAGAATAAAGCACAAACTTATTGAGCGGAAATATTAAATAGAAAGAAAAACAAACAATAATGCAACATAATTAATAATATACATTTACGTATGGCATTAAAAATTTACAACACTCGCAAGATAGGTCAAACAGGTCCTTTGTTTATACATATAAAAGTGTTTAAAAATGAATTTATAGAAGCCATTTGGATGGATAAAAAATAACTTCGATAATTAACAGACAGAATCCACCAAGCCATCCCATGATCAAAAGAAGAAAGGCTGGTGCAATATCATCGAGTTCAAGTCGGGAATTGTCAGCCTCATTTCCCATTTTATAATAACTTTGGTTTAATAACGCCATGTTTGACCAAAATTCAACGAGACCAGCTTGAACGAGTACTTGAATCTTGTAATTAAATTCTCTTAAATATGGAAAATCTTGCCGAGTGACGAAGGATAACGGATAATTCCCCACAGTCTCTTTCATAATGTGAGCGCTTCCTACTTTAGAAGAATAACTATCTGTCAAATTTAGCATCGCAAGAAGAGCTATTCCAGTATCTCTTCCCTCGACGAGATCCAAGAACCGTTTACTATAATCATGTTGATCAAGAACAAGAAATTTCTCACGAATTATTTGTTCACCGTGCTCATCCATGATATCTTTATCCGGCGTGTCTAACAAATCCGCAAATCGCTGAGTCCCAGCTATCATTAGTCCTGAATTAGCTAATTCCTCCATAGTCTCCATCTGTTCATCCGAACTTACAATTAAAGAACGAGCCAATGATTCTAAATAAAGTTGCGTAATGAAGAAACCGAATAAAGTCCAAGATATGAATAGAACTCTGTTGGAATGTCTCGTCGGCTGAAACACTGGCACACCGAAAATCAGTCCCGTGATATGCAAAAATGTAATGTCACGAATAAGAAATAGTCTTACAAGTCCACCAACGATCAGAACGCAAATTATAGCGTACCAAACATTCGCACCGAATGGACTTATCAAGCCAGCTAAAGAAATATTGTTCTTAATTGGTATTAACCATGAAACACGCACCATTCCATAACAAGTCAAATACGCCACTTTTTGGCTAAAATCCCACAAGAGACCGCCGAAAATTAAATCGTTGCTCTGATTATGAAGTCTCTGATGTATCTCGGTTCTCAGCGTAGTCCCGTGCATCCATTCAATCGTCTCCCTGTTCAACTTAATCTGCATACTACTTGCAATTTCTTCCACCATCGAGCCTTCGACTCCATGGAAATAGTTGATGTCGTTGTTGAAAATCGCGAATGGAAAGTTATCGAACATCGCCGCGTCTATGGTATTGGCGTCGAGTAACGATTTCGTTTTATTTGCGAAGCGCTGCCATCGAATTGCAGTAGCTTGCTGTCCACATCTGCCTGAAAGTGCTAGTTCCGCAAGTGCGAACGATTCGTTGATCCGGACCGGAAGGGTGCTGGCGTGCAGAACCGAATCGCCGACTGACGCCAATATCTCGAGCCTGAAAATCGATTTCAGTGACATTTGTTGTATAAGCGTTGCAGCCTCTGTCAGGAAGCTTTCTTCATTGATGAACGGATTCGTTAGCACTATTATAAAATCGCAATCGTGCTCGCAGTAATTGATAAAGGAGAAATCATTCGCTTCGAGAGCGATTCCGCTCTCTAACAGAATAACAACATTCGTCAGAGCGTCGTATGCTTTCACTATATTTATCAAACTGACATTTAGTGTATAAATAGCGTTTGGAATACATAATTTGTTCATTAACGGTTTTATGATATCGGAATGGTCTTGCAACATATCCGGTAGAAAGAATAATATTCGATTCGGATATTCGAAATATTCCTCGATAAACGTCGCCGTACAAGGTATCAAATACTTGGATACGTCGTTACGCTGATTTTGGTGGTCCATAATTTTTTTCCAGATAACAGTTCGACCGGTCACACGTCCTGCGGATAACACAGTAATAAAAGCGAAGGATGTCAGCACAGTAAACACGATGCGACGTGGCGAAAAGTCTCGTGGCCGAAAAAAGCCAAACGTGTCCAATTTAATATTATCCATGATGCCTGGACGCTTACACGTTGTGCAGTCGTTGCGCGTACTGCATTAATAATCACTTTGAAATGTAGCGAGGCAGCGATGCCGAGTAATACTCGGATATTCGATTCGCGAAAACGATAATAACGTATTTTAGATGGATCACACAATGTAAATATCACGTAATGCTACGTTCGTACACTCACCAGAAAGATAATCTGTTTACTATCATCCATTTAGCGACACGGACTACTTATCCGGATAGCTATCGATACATTGCATCACGCGTCTTACACATGTAACATAAAAGGGATACGTACATATGTACAATTTTTAGAAATTATTGAATTATATCGTCGAAGCGAAAATTTCTGAACCTCCAAAATTAAGTACCAATTTTATCGTAAGAAACGCATTAATAGATTAAAAAAGATTTTCAATTCTGTTGCACTGTAGTGTATCGAAACTAGTAGTTGGTAATGCACATATGCGAGCATTGATCGCATGTTACATTTTCATCGTCGTGGCCTTTATGCAAATATTCGTACATACGATACTTGAAAAAATGTAGCAGTCATGCAATCGTGGCGTTAAAAGCCACACTTGGCGTCACGACATTGCATCGTGACATTGCATAAACGCACTTGTCTACGTCGCATAGCACAAATCTGATTAAAGTATTTAATTTGCATGGCGGTCCATGGTCATATGAGGAAAGCACAGAAATTCATGCAAAATACTTTTTTCGGATGATCATAATCTCATCGTACCGTTCGCAATTTGGTTAACATTGACGTGTATCATATTTTTTTTGTTTCAGAGCTTTCGTCAGAATTCTATGTTACTGTTGTCCCAGACGGATGAAACGGCGATATCAACCAGCATTCAGATGTAAACCAAGCCAGGTGAGTTTAAATTATATTTAAAGTACAATTACATTACATTTATCTTTTTTTTAATACATATTATTAATGCAGAGCAACATTAGAATGTTAAATGGCATGGCCATAGACCTAAAACTAATTTTTGATTTGGATCCATTTCTATTTAATATTACAGCTTGCCTAGCGTTTTTTATCTAGCGTTAGTGCCCCTCATAAATTATCCTTGCATAAGCAATCAAATTATGAAGATGTTTTTTACTAAAAAATAAAAACAATATCGAATAAAGAAATAGAAAAAGATATATGCTGAAATGATCAGGATAGAAACGATTGATTCAAACGAAAAGTATAACGTAAATAAATATCTCATAGTTTATATCAAGAGATGTCGAGAAAACGCTACACCTTTAATAAAAATGTAATTTATTTGCGCATAAACTCCTACTGGAGTGATTAAATATTAAACTAATTAAAAAAGTGGTACATGTCGAATAAATTAAAATACTTTTGATACTGTAATTAATGTCTGAACTAATTTGCCATAAAGAGAAATAAACAATTTTCGAGTTAATGATAACAGTATTGTAATATAGATGTTAACTAGTACGTACTTTACAGTAAAACATGCGGTGCATTATAGAGTTACATCGTTAATAACGTACCAATGAAAGTTTCCTTCATATAGTATCGTATATAATTACCGCATGATTAGCAATCTTTCATTTTTTTAAATGTTTAGGATACATTGCCCGTATTATAGTTTTAATCCGGTTAATGTATGCTAACATGATGTAATATAACGGAAATGTGTATGTCTTCTGCTCGAATTGAATGAGCATCAATAGGAATGCTGAAAGGAACGACGTGTCACGTATCACAATCTTAACGATTCGGACAACAGGGTACTATTAACGCCGAATTGTTAGATACGGGAACGTATCCTAGTATATTCCTTTTTTCAGAAATTCGCATCCGGACGGTACTACTCCGCGTATTCCCTTCACCATGTACGGGGAAGTCGAGAAAATTCCGGCGAGCAAACCTACATTTAACAACGGAATATCATCGCGAGCTGGTCGTCGATCGTTGATCGTGTGAAATTCCTCGAGACCTTTTCTTTATTTATGTTTATATTGCTTTCCTTTCGTCCTTAATGCAATATAGATAAAACAGTACATAGTTTAGCGATTGATTTCCAAGTAATCACGATCCTTTGATCCATTTTCCAAGACCCTTATATAAAAATCAGAGATCAACGAACATCAACGAATATCAACGCATTCCCATAGAATATAAACTCTCGGTATGTTTTTTACTAGTAAATGTAACACTTATCTTAAACACGCACTTGCACATGGCACTGTACACTATCTAAGGATGCACTTTCTTGCTGTAGATATTTTCCTCGTTATTTATTTTTCATAGTTCTTTTGAAGAGTGATGTTTGTTACACTTTTAATTTCAATTTACAGACAATTTAATTTCAATTTACAGATAATTTCTTTCGAGTACTGTCTCTCAAAGTATACAATATGTGTGCAGTTATAAAAATAGAATGAATGCGTGTGTTTGATATCTCGTAGATTTATTCAATATCGATTGTTGTCATTGCGAACATGAAAGAATATCAACTTAAAAAGGAACTGCAAAGTGAACAAACGCAGTTTTTCGCGACTGTAATTAATTTTTAATTGGTGAAAGAGATATAATTTATCTCTAAAATTCGCGCATTATTTTTCTTCCGATTTATTTTTCTTATAACATTCCCTGCGATGTAAAATCGATGGTCCCAAAAATTATTTTATCTATTCTATAATACAAAATCTCGTGGATATTTTCATAGTCTCGCATATTTATATTTATATTCATATTTATATATTTCGAACGAAATGCCTCTCTCTAAAAGTTCGCCTATGATCAGAGACCATAAAGCGCGCTGCTTGAAAGATATAAAAGTTCGAGCACATAAAGAAAACGTAAGTGACTGTGCTGCAGATATCAGAAACGACAACAACAGTGCTCATAATCCTAAGACACGTTTAACTTTTCATTCAAACTACTTCCTCGAGTGCAAAATTATTACCTAATTTTCATATTTCGATACAAACGATATGCTGAAATGAAAACAATTCGAGTGTGAACGTATGATTAGAAATATTTAACATTTTTGTGAAATAGTTTTTATTGCCTGAAGCTTATACTTATGCAATATTATACATTCACGTATTGAGGGATACGCAGGATCGATGAGAGATGGTGATAAACACATGGTGATCATAAATCATCCGATACTCATATATGTATACAGACATACATATAATTACATAAAATTCAGAAATATAAATAGCAAAGGACAAGATATTATATCCTGAATAGAAGACAAAATTGATATATGTCCGCGTTTGAAAAATCTAAAATAAACGCGCGACCTCGTGCTATCTCCAATAACCTACATAGATACTTTTAGTTTCGCGGTCGTGCTACCAGAAGGAGAGTCGCGGACACGGGATATATCGGATAAAAGTGGGAGAAGACAAAAATAAGGAACATCATTTGACCTTGGGGAATTCAATACCCGATAGAACAAACGAGAAAACTCTGATGCGGTCACTATCCCATGAGATGAGATGGGATGAGGACAGGACGAAGGATAAAACGAGCGCGCGAAACTTTGCTTTTTCCGTGAATTATCGCGTAAACTCGTACGTAATACCTCAATCTACGTTGCCTCTCAAATCCACGACAGATACGTACAAAATTCTTTCTAACAGATACATTGTTAATTACATTCGCCTAAACGTCGATTATCGAACAACATAACATTATCATATTACCTCGTTTAAAGACGAGAAAGAACGCGAGAGAGCTGAAAAATGTGTAACGTCCACAGATATGGACATAATGCCCGAATCACACTAGCGACTCGCGATTATGATTGCGTTTGCGTCTCTTCACCAATTAGTAAAGAACTGCTGGTCACAAGCTCTTTTCCGATCGGTTAAGAGAGACAAACGCAATCGCAATCGCGAGTCGCTAGTGTGATTCGGGCATAACATCCATTTGTTCGTTTTGCCCACTTTATTCACTTTGTCGATATAAACTATAAATTTGAAAGTCGACTCGCGTCGCATTTGCGGTGGCATTTTTTTCACGGCTGGCCGAATATCGAATGATTTGCTTTACGGCCAAGAGCTATCGAAAAACCGTTTAACCACCTAGACTCTCTCCCTATTCAGCCTGGGGTTGTCTCTTCGACCGCACTATTCGCACGATTCGGCGCAAAGCCATGTGTACACGGGGTATGAGCGTGAAGTGTAAAGCTTGTCGCTGATCCGTGGCGACCTTTAAAGGGAAGCAACGAGCGCGGAGAGATTGGTTGCGTTTGAGCCGAAGCCGATGGATCGATTGTTCCTAGGACGACGACAGGAGAGGAACAATTCTGGCCGTCCCATCAGTCGAAAAGTGCTCCCGGTTCTCGCGGAAGACAAACGCGGAATTTTTAAGAGAATACCTACGCGCGTCGCAGCTACCCAGTAAACACAAAGTAACAGTAATGTAACGTCAATGTTAAAATTTCCTACTCAACAATATAAAAAAAATGTTATATGCAAGACATGTTACATTGTAGTTATATTGTTGAGTAGGAAATAATAACATTGACGTTACATTATTGTTACTTTGTGTTGACCGGGTACGTGCTATTATGATTATCGAGACTATTATGATTTCGCGATAGCGGTAAAAGGCAGAGTGGAACGGCGAAGTTTATTGTGAGATGTCTTGACACGTGACGTGTCGAGTTATCTTAATCGCAAGACAAACTAAACTATTACTTATATTTATACTACCACATATGTCAATATGATAAATCCACTATTTTTCGTTTCTCACACACTAAGCACTCGCCAATCGGTGAACACGTTAATGCCCAGAATAAAAGAATGAAAAATGTGTACTCACGGAGGACAAAGGTAGAATGTAATGATGAAGAACGAACAATCGGAACAACCGGACGCAAAATTCTGTCTGTGTAAATTCGCTGCTTTGCCTGCAGTTATCGAAAATCTATTTCTGCCCCAATCGGAGGATACACACATACTCGTATATATATGTTTCTAGAGAAATGTAGGAGAACACAGCAAGTTTACACGCTACAGAACGTGTAAAACTTGTTTGATACTACTTCGATTCTTG
The DNA here is from genome assembly GCA_011638315.1 of Tetramorium parvispinum. Lineage (NCBI taxonomy): Eukaryota > Metazoa > Arthropoda > Insecta > Hymenoptera > Formicidae > Tetramorium > Tetramorium parvispinum. The sequence goes on along the minus strand of VBVR01000191.1, from coordinate 13,020 downwards.
TGGCGGTGAATCATTCTTAATGGCAAATTACATTGGAAGCATTAAATTGTAATAATTTTGTTTCAGTACATTTCCGGAATGGCAACGGGAGGGCAAGCGAGTAACGTGAGCTACAGCAGTGTCAGTCAGAGCAGCGACGGCGGCATATGTGCGACCGGAAGTGGCCTCCCCAGCAGCGGTATGTGACGGCACACGACGGCCCGAACAGGGCCACGACGAGAACGAGCGATTCGATTCCGTGATGCGTGAGTAGAAGAGTGATTCAAAAAACACGTGACTTCCACGAAAGCTAAAAGAATCGTTCCGCTGAACCGACTTGAACTCATATTGCGCTTGAAAAAATATCAAGAGAAATCTTCAATAAAGTGCTCCAACATGCTGCAAGATTACAATTTATCACCACGAGACGCTTCTGCGGCCGAAAGGAAAAACATTGCGAGCGACGCAAGAACGAACAAGACTTGATGAATGGACATAAATCGCGAAATATCTACGCGAAACGTGTACTTAACATGGATTCATATCGCCACGATTAAAATAAGTTGTTGGATTTCCGCTCGCGTAATCATAATAACGAGCAATTTTAAATGCCGTGTGAATATACATATACATATATTCAGTCACCACTCGAGCTGTTGAAGAAAAATTCATAAAAACCAACGTGGGGTAAAATCCGGCTATGATTACGACTTGGTCAGCTCTGGGCGTAACGCGTCGCAAGAGACAGTACTTGTAAATGTTCTATTCATGTTAAAGAGATTTTGCAGGAAAAATATCCTCTTACATGTATTTTAAAGCACGATCTCTCATAGATCTTCTCATTTAAAGAGATTGGTTTCATTAATATGGATCGATACTGTTATGGATTAAAATTATGTCAAACTAAATTAATGGTAGAATTATAATATAAACGATCGATATGAAATAAAATGATAATCGCTAATACAGGATTCTTTATCTAATTATATCTGATGCCGTTGATGCAGCCAAAGCTAATTCTGTGAATTGAATATTTATGTCAAATTAGATAGCATGATCCATCGACCGAACTTGTTCGATAGAAAAGAAACTCGCGCGCGCATATACTCCATACACAATTGGAAGTAGACAAACATGTAAACAAGAAAATTTTCGAGAAAAAAAGATGAATGTATTTCACAAGCAATATATATATTGAATATATACATATATATGTGTATATATATATATATATATATACGTTTTATCGTGTCTTCTTTATAAACGTACATACACAGTAGATTTGCAAAAAGAAACCAGTTGTGTATATTGAATAGCTTTAAAAATAGAAAAAGAGTTAGAGGAAAAAAACCATTTTTTAATTCATTGCAATTTATTAAAAAATTCTAAATGAAAGAGTTTTCATCCTGGTTTTAGAAAAACAACTTGTTTTTATTAAATTATTGCAGAGTATTCTTTTTATGATAATATTACAAGTCATCGTAGTATCTATTTCCTGGATTGCTCTGTTTCATTATACATCAATTTACACATCACACAATTCTCTTTCCAATAATCTATAAAAATATTTCAAACGATTTTCTATATGAAAGAGAATCACAAAAAAAAAATTATTTCTTGTTGACATAAAAGAAATTGTCCTTTGATCAGTAGCTTAAATATTCATAATTACTAACTTTACAAGACTTCTCAAAAGACTTCTCTGAAAACTAAAAATAATTGGCTTCTGATTTTAAAGCATAAGCATGACTGTCTTAGCCTTTATGAGACAATTTATTTTAAAAAAGTGTACTGTAATGTTTTTATAAAAATCTCCTATTTAAAAAAAATATTTGTAAATTTATACATGTTTCCTTGTTATTAAAAACAATCAATTTGACTTTTGTCTGTGTAATAGTGATTACGGGACCAAGAGATTTTAATCTCTAACTCTTTTTCTATCGCTAATATTTTTTCGAGATACATGACTTAATTTTCTTTATAAAATGTCCTGTCAGATATAAAATATCTTGGCAAGAATTACTTGAAGTGCTTATATTCATATGAACTCTTCATGATTATTACATTACCGCGTTACAAGACTAATCAATACTGTTTTTAACGTTTTACCGAGAAATGTTACATTACATTACAATAAATAAATTCTAATACAATCACAAAAGAATAAACAATTGACAGATCTTGAACAAATGTAAATGATATATCGGTACCATTTCACATGAAAATCAATGAAATCTATCTCATCAAAAATCAATTCTCATCAGAAAGAAATAAAAACACAGATAAATCATCTTTCTTATTAGCTTATAAGTATTTCAATGACTGGCAATAGATGACACATTGTACATATTATGCGTGGAGTTGATAATATTTTAGTCTAATAATTAGTATGATAACTATTCTGAATTATCATACCTAGTATTTTATTTGATTTTGTTAAATCCATGCAACTTGATCGAAAATGCATATTATATTAAATTCGACAAAGTAGTAAATATCCTAATTCTCCTTCTACGAACTTCCAATGTTTTTCTACTTAACTTTACATTATCTACGCTGTTTCTAAAAACATTTTATTTTCTTGAAAATTATCGTTTCTCAGTTGATTAATAATTAAATTTTAGTGGAGCAATTCGTATATATGTATAAAAAATCTAAAATGATAAGTCAATATACAAAAAATAATGTAAAAAAAAGTGGCAAAATCATACGATCGCTCTTTCAGGGAAAGCATTAGAAAAATATCTAAAAATATCTTTTTTCTTTGACTCTGTAAATATATCATTTAAATATCATAAACTATTATGACAAATAGAAAAAATTTTACTTTTTAATAAATATAGTCTTGTATGTACAAGAGTAAAAAGTCTATTTAGAATTTCTCAAGACTGCACGTCAGTACCTTCAACAACTATGTCTGTAACATACTGTCCTTTATAATAAAATAATAATAATAAAAATATAATTCTTATTGTATAATTTATATTTTCCCATGTATTTCCTTTTGCCCTAAACAGAAATTTATTGTTAAAAAGAATAACATTTTTTTTACTGCTAAAATAAATATTAATAATTATTTATAATTATATCAATTTTATATATGTATACAGGATGTCCCTAAATATTAGGAACAATTTTCGTGAGCAGGTAAAGTAGACTAAATTGAGTCGAAAAATCTTCTACCATTTTGCAATTTTCGCAATAGTTAAGACGTTATTAATTGTTAAAAAATGAAACAAGGGATAGACAGCGCGGTGCGCGAGACGTGAGAGCGGCAATAGCAGCACGAGCAGCAGGCCCCCGCCCACGTCGCGCACCGCGGTGTCTATATATTGTTCTAAGTTTTAACAATTAATAACTCTTTAACTATTGCAAAAATTGCAAAATGGTAAAGGACTTTTCGACTGAGTTTAGTCCGCTCTACCTGCTCACAAAAATAGTCCCTAATATTCTGGGACACTCTGTATATGTTCGTGAATATTACCAGAGAGAAACCTGAAAGCGGCTATCCCGACTTTTTTCGTAGGACCGATATTTGACCTGGCATCCGCGCCAAACCGTGGATGTAGAACTACGTAGCCACATTCACTGTCGATAAATCGCTTCATTGCATGGTGTATATCCGTGCTACATCCACTTTTTAACCATTGTCGATAAATCACTTTTTTTTTAATTAATGGTAAAATATTTGAATTTTTTAAATTATTTTAGTTTTCGACATTAAATCATTCATAGGGTACGCATTAGTATATACACTAATTTTGAAAAAACATTTTGAAATCTGTAAAGCCAATTAAAAGCTATTCGTAAAACTTGTCTTTTCTTATTGTCACTTGCTTCTTTCTCTTCCTATATACTTAATTAAAAATATTATCGATAAATAGGTAAAAATAAAATTAATAAATTTATAGATGAAAATAAATGTGTATTCAAAATTTAGGTTTATGAGATTATAGGAAAGAATTGATCTATGTACATATATTATTATTATATTATGACAAATGAACAAAAAAAATAAATATTTTTCTCCATTTATATGTTAACACTTTCTTGTTTCAATAACGTACACGTGCACGCACACAACTGCTTGCAAAATTCTATTATATCTGTTTCTAAAAATGCATTATATTCATTATATTCAAAGCCATTTATTAAAAATACAAATGCAATATAAAAATGATAGTTATACAAATAGAATTCTAAATTATTAAATGTGAAAATGTAATTTACATGACTTATGCTGAATTGTTTCAATTTTGCTCAGCAAAATTGTTGTAATTATTGAAAAGTCGATCGAAACAATTAGATATCTCATGCATTAATTTACTAGCAAGCGATTCGTTGTAAAAAGAATAAAATTGCCACAAGTATGCCGATGGCTGTCATCAGTGAGCCTGCGAAAGAAAGAAATAAAAATTCAAGCATCTCAGTTAAGAGTTAAGCCGAATTAGTTTGTGACGGCGTAATTAAACGTAATTGACCTTTGCATGGCTCTCCTTCCTTGCACACGCATTGTTGATTCTTACACTCCATTGAATCCGAAAAATTGTCGCCCGCGTAGCACTCGTAACTGTTCGAGCAAGTAAAGTATAAGGCTGTGAAATAATAAAGTAAAGTTGAAATTTGAAATCTGATTCCCTCCGAAATCAAATTGATTAACTCTATAAAGCAAAAAGTACAAATTTGATAAACCTAAATAAAGTAATTAAGTAAAAATTGATTAAAATTATAGTTGATTGATATAACTTCCGAGAAGTTCGAATAATGTTTATCCATTAACTCTTTCAGTTTTTCCGCTGTCTTATTAATTCAACTTTTCGATATTTTTTTTTGGCGCAGAAAAAAACCAATTTCAATCAATTGTCTTAATTTCTTTGTGTTTATGGGCAAATAAAAATGTGTACCTCGACTCTGTACGCATTGTCTGGTCTCGTTTACGAAATGATATCCTGTGATACATTGACACTTTTCATCGATGCATAGTGCATAATTAAAACTTTCCTGGCACACGTCAGTATTCGCTTGGCAGCGATCACCGATTTTAGCAGGTCCTGCAACATTTCTTCTTTCAACTATTTGCCGAATACGAAGATATGGCATAATCTTCAATGTCTTCCGTAATTTTTCTCTGTATTTTAATGCGACGAGAATTGTGACTTTGCTTACTGCTAATGCAATTTGAAGAATTATTGCTGTCCAAGAAGAAGTCATCTTTGCATGCACAGACGCGCTGCTTGCATTCGCCATTTACTATGCTTCGACATGGTTCATCGTTCGAGCAACTCAGCCCAACAGCTACATAAAACGAGCGTAAGGAGATTTTATTATATCAACAAATAATTTTATCTTATTCGAAAAGATAAAGAGAAAGAGAAAATATGACAAGTATGGATTTTGGTAATGAATTGCCGAACGTAATCGAATGATCAAAAATTAAATCGTAATAACACAAACAAAGGAAAATTTAAAAAGTATAATAAATTAAAGATATTATAATATATGTCGACAATAATATCTTTATATTTGTTGATTTGCACTAAAACTGCGCTTCTCAACTTGCTTCCATGTTACATTGTGATTCTGATTATGTTTCGCTTAGAAAATAATGAATAACAAACTTACTGGCGATGCACTTCGATTTATCGAGGCTCGGCGAGTGATACGGATCGCATACACAGATCTCTTGCCATCGACAAAATGCATTATCAATGCAATCGATGTCCCTCTCGCATTTGTCGCCAACAAAGGCAAGAGTGTGCTCCGCTTAAACCAGCAAGAAATGCTCCAATTATTACTGATAATCGATTGTTGGGAAGACAATTACAAATTAAATGGCGGTGAATTATTATCCGGAAATTAATCTAATTTTTAACACAATCTACACTATCATAGTTCGATAACGATCAATTTAAAAAATAACGTAACAATCTAAGAGATATAAAATTATATTTTTTAGATTATAAAAATACAAGTGTGTGCAAGAAATATCTAACAATATCTAAAAAATTATAACATTTTTTTAAAGTTAAAATTTGAGGTGAAATTCGACTGTTTGAGAAATTGCGACTTATCTCAAATGTATGAAAAATATAAGATATAAATTTAAAAGATATAAATTTTGTAACCTCTCGAGGACATCTTCATTTTATCTTTTATTTATCTATCCATTTATCCAAAAGACATTTGCAAAAAGAATCTAAAAGATATAGTTTCGTAAGCTTTTTTGCCGCGTGGGAATAACACAGTACAACTGATTTGCGTTGAACTTCATGTCACGTAACGGAAATTACACAATAATTCGAATACACTCACAATCCTGCTGAGAGAAGGCGTAACCGGCAAGCGAGTAGAGAATGAAAGAGATGCAGATGAGAGCCGTCATCGGAACCGAGATCTGTGCTTAGGTGCGAACGTGAAACATATCCAAACGACTGTCAGATAACAGTTTCACTACGTAACTTCCACGGAACATACGCCCTGGTCAGATAAACATCTTATCTCTAGGTGTAGCCAGCGATATCTCGTTCGGAATGAATCAGAGGTTTCATTTAGCGAACAAAATAAGAATAAGAATGACAAAGGCATCGATTTTTCCTTTGATTTAAAACGCGAGAGAAATGCAAAAGCGCTCCCCTCACATTCGACCGATAATATAATTTAACCGTTATTCATAGTGGAAAGAAAAAGTAGTTTAATTAAGCAACGACTGTATTTATGACAAATCGCGGCTTATGAAAGACATTAAAATGCCGGGTAATGTTGTTACTTCTCGACGTTGCATTGTGTAAAATGAAAACAAAAAATATGTCGTGCCATCAATTTGCAAATTCGCAATCGATCGACGGAGCCGAGAGTGAGTCATTTTCCATGTTACGTTTATGGAATATCATTTATACGAGATCGAAATACAGAAATTAAGTAAGAATGTTAAGTCATTAACATTATTACTGCGATCGGTACCGTTCGATAAATGGGACGTTTATTGTTCATCGTAAATTGGGTACAATGATCGAACAAAGAGAGCGCTGAAACGATACCAATATGTTGTAATACATTCGATTATCTTCTGTTTAATTATACGTTAGGGTAATTCACCAAGCATTCATTCGATGACAATTCATGCCGTGATAGCAATTACTTATTCTGCTAATTCATCGGATTCATTATCGTTATGTAAAACGTGGCTTTATACATCCGTACTTGCACTCTCGCGCGATATATGTACTTTGTGCATCGTGTTTAATTCATCAGTAGCAATTCACACCGCAAGTCGCATTTATCTCATTGGCAGCTCGTAGAATGCGATGTGCATCGGAAATTACAAGGAAATGAAGGAAACGTGGCAAATATTTGCACGAATATTTCACTTAAAATGTTAACAGATATTTATAAATATAATATATATACATATATATATACACAAGTCAATATTTATAAATAATGTACGTAATATATCAATGTAAAGTATCAGCAAGTGCAACAGATACTCATAGTTGTTGATTTTCAATTAACAATCGTAAAATGTCGAAAGTTTAGGTATAGTTTTGTTTAGATCTAGTTTCGTCTGGTTTTCATATTACAAGAATTGAAATTGATTGAGAGAAGGAGGAGCTACACGAACAATGAAGTAAACGAATTATAATAAATGCTAGAATGAAATAAGAGATGCAGGAAACGAATGAATTATAAAAGAAACAAAAACGTGAAACGAACTTAAATTGCGATTAGAAAATGTTGTGCAAATAAAAAAGCTTCTCATAAGAATAGAGAAAAGTGAACATTTTACGAAAAATAACTAAACATATTTATAAATAAAGATAAAGAGTTTACATGTTTAAAGCTACATATTAAAAAAAAGAAAATATCATGGAAAATGTGCTAGGCAGATGAATCATCAAAGTATAAAGATACTAGAGATTGTTATTAGTAAACGCTAATAATAATATCTCACGAATCGTTAAAACACAAGGCATACGTGTAAAACGCAAATACGCTTTCATTTTGTATTCCTATTTGCATGATTTAACAACAACTACTACTACTACGGCAATAATAATACTAATTTTATTATAATATGAGTAATATAAATAAATAATATGAAAACATGTTGAATTAGGAACAAAAGTATAATGAGAAGATTTCATCAACAGATGAGATATTAACAAGAATGCAGTTTACAAACCTAGATCTGTAATATGATTAAAATAATAATAAGACATAATAACAATGATAATTTACATGTACAAATAATGAAAATATACAAAAATTATTATACACACTGTAATAATGTAAAGAATCATATAAAATGATAAATATAGAATATATATATACATAGAATAAAATACATATACGTAGAATAATAAGTTAGCAATTAAAAATGATATTAACATATATCAGAAATGAAAATATGATACACAAGAATGTGAAATGAGTAGAAAACTTAGTAGAAAACTTTCAATAACCGAATTAACTTTATATAATTAATACAAGATACGAAGCAATAATATATAATTTTATCTATTATGACTAATGTAAACAATAAAATAGCTACACGTATTGATTCAAGTGAGAAGCAATATAATTTTATGTATTGTAATGATTAATGTAAAAAGTAAGAAATAGGCCACATATTTAAAATTTAAAAGTGAGAAATAATGTAACAAAGAAATTCAAGACAAAGAAAGTCAAGGACAATTAACGGGACATGCTCGATATTCGTGTATTGCTATAACAGAAAATTTGAAATAAAATGATTCTGCAAAACTCGAACACGTTATATAACAGCAATTATAGATATTGAAGTTTAAATGCATGTTACATGACATTACATTAACATAGCGTGTGAAAATGCGTGATCAGATTAATTGGTATCCTTCAATCGGAGCTGGAAGACGATTAGCGTCGTCATAGAGAGAGAGGATAGACATAGAGAGGGACAAACACAGAAATGTATTTACGAGCAAGTGGTCGCGGGGTGAGGACAGCGAATGGGACGCCGAGAAGGAGGACTCGACGCGGACTCGGTTCTTTGAATTCACGTTCGCCAGTCGCACGCGTGGTGCCGATGCTCGATCGCGAACCGATCAGATTTTCATAACTAACCGTTCGTTCGCCAGATCGAGAGCTCGGTGAGAGAAACAATCGCGAATTTCATCGAATCGCTTTCGGAAGGAGGAAAGATGAATTCAGCCGGTATAAAAATATGCGTAGTTTTAAACGCCATCGCGCTGGTGATCGGCCTTACGAATGCAGATAGGATCGGTGAGTATGCTCTATTCCTCTCGCGGCTAACATGAATCAATTTGCCTTGTTAATTTCATACAGCACGCGTGCGGTAATTTTTGAGGATTTTCAATCGCAACGATTTTCACGCTCTTCAAAACTCGGCGACACGAATTTAAAGCATGTACGCTCAGCATGAGAACGACGAAATAATGTTTACGCTAAACCATAAACACCATCAGTTATTATCAAAACATCCGGGTGACCTTTTCTTCTTTTGTCTGAATTTGTTTTGAATTTGTCTCACATTTGTTCCTCACACGAGTCTAAATTAAATTAATTACAATTATGCAAAAATATATCTCAAACATGGCGATAATTTAAAATTTATATAAATGTACTAATTGAAAATAAATTACGATGTGTTATAAATATCTCAGATTCATTCCATAAAACAACTTTTAATATTAATAATTAATTATTAATATTTAATTAATTATTAAATTATAAAATATTAATATTAATTAATTATTAATATTAAAAGTTATTCGCTAATGATTTTATTATTAATTAAACTACTAAATAATAACAATTAGATTTTTTATCTAAAAATTTACTCCAAATTGGACAAGGAATGCTTAGTAACCTGTAATGATTATACTTGCTTAATCATAATGTTTGAATCAAATGCGACACTAACAATAATTCTGATCAACAATACAATTTAGGATAATATAATTCACATGAATCGTTATGTGAATAAATTACAATATGGTAATTTCCTTATCAAAATGCAAAATGCACGTTTCTGTTTACTTCATAATTTTTAATAACTAACTTATCACTTTAATGACTAACTTTGTCTAAATAAAGAATGTTCTCTAGATAAATTATTTGCATCTTCTGAGTCATACATATGTATACACAATGCTTACATATATTCAGCTTTGCAATGAATTTATAGCAAGTGACTGTGACATATGCGTACCATAATTGATTGATTATTGAATATAATATTAAGACACGTGTTCATAATCTTAATCTCAAATTTAACAACGGCCACAGATTATTCGGATATAGACTTTTTTGCCATACCAAAACGTGTATCTTTGTTGGAAGTTTTCCATTTTTTTGCAAATTAATTCGTATATCTTAGATAAATTAAACATTTTAAATACATCTTTAATTGAATCGGTTATTGCTAAAAACACGCGTGCAAATGAAAGACTGAACAAATTTATCTCATGAATTAAATAAGACATGACCGTTATGATTTACAATCAAGTAAATAGAAGATGTGCTAATATACCATCGGGGTGAATTTTTTATGTTTAATAACATTTTTCATGAAAATTTTTATATACATTTTTCGTTTAATGAATTACGCGCCGGTATTAATGCAATATAATGGAGAAAAAAGGGAGAGGGGAAAGGGGAGTCTAAAAAAATATGTATTAATATTAGTATTAAATTGATTATCAATTTAATTATATGATAGAGTACTATTCTAGCTACAGTTTGAGACTGCGTTTTCCGCTTTTGGTAATAAAAATGCGTAATTTGCTAAACAAAAAATATATATAAATTCAAATATTGACGTATTTTCTATTTATTTGATAAAAATTTATCTGTTAACCCATTTTCGTCTAAGTGATTCAGGACGGACACTCGCATTTCCTGAATGCATCGAGATAAAAATAACAAAACCGTGTTTCTAGGGGTAAAAACGATTGCTTTTTTTATTTCTGATGTTAGTTTTAACGTACAACCCCTTAGAAATTAAATATGGCGGCTTCAAAGGGGATGAAATTGAATTCACTGTTACAGCACCATAAGAATCATGTTTCCTTTTGAGAAGAAAATATTTTTTGACATTCTAATGTTATATTGGAGATCTGTGAGGACATTTGAATACGCCGTTATAGGTACATATGTTTTTCAATCCCTATATAGGGGTATGAAAAGCACAAATAATTATGATATGATATGCTGTAACAGTGAATTCAATTTCATCCCTTTTGGAGCCACCATATTTAATTTCTAATGGATTGTACGTTAAAACTAACATCAGAAATGAAAAGAGCAATCTTTTTTATTCCTGAAGCATGGTTTTATTATTTTTATCTCGCAGAATGCATCCAGAAAATGTGTCCGTAGTGAGTCGCTTGGGCGAAAATGGGTTAAGTTATAGACCGAATTTGTGTGGAAATACAATACATAGCAGCCAAAGAGATCCGATATACGTATATCATTATGTATTTCCATTATCTTATAAGATTTGTTAAAATGACGAAAGACGAAAAATAATTTGCAACAACAACTTATAGATCTGTTTCCTTACCAAATCATCAAGTAACAAACGAGTTTTTGTTCCAATAATCGAAACAATTTTCTCAGTATATTATTATATTTTGTAGTTTTTGATCATTTTTCTAATAATGGAAAACTGGATAATAACTGAATAAACACACTGATGCAGCCTTTATCTATTGCTCTTGAAAAGTTTTTCTTCGTTTGCACTTTCTGAAACGACCGATTCAATTGCAGATACACGTATCCCGTGTCTAAATACATCAGAATGTAGGAGCATGCCGACACTTCCGCGAGACACTTTTTGCAATGATGGATTTTGCTTTTGTCCGAAGGTAGACACTGACGCTCAAGCTTGTTCTAGCATTAATGCATCTATGCACGAGCAAAAAATTTCAGGTGATGATGGGAAACTTTATTCGAATAAAAGTTTTTGTCTTATTTATCAATTTTTTCGAAAATGACTACGTTTTAAAGATAATTTTTTTTTCTTTTAGGTCCGTTGATCCATCGAGTGTGCAAGCTCAATCGTGAGTGTAACTTTACGGGCGGAATGTGCAACACTACTACTAGCCAGTGCGGTTGCTTAAAAAATTATGTGCCGTCGAGCAACAAAAAACAATGCATTAAAAGTAAGTGTAGAGAGATACAACATTTTTTTTCAAAGATTGTATAAAAGTCAAAAGCGAGAGCGATCTTAGGAATTTTTCTAGTTTAAATATAATTTAGCATTTTTTGATTCAGCATTATATGTAATTATTCATTTTTAGCAATTCTAGTAACTAATCTTAATATTTATACGATTTTTTTAAACAGAGATCAATTCGATCAAGGATGCTTGCACAGATGAAAATCAATGTTTAGCGATTTTACCGAACGTTACTTGCGAGAATAACAAATGCGTTTGTGTTTCTGGTTATCATTATGAAGACAACGCATGCTCGAAAACAGTCGGTAAGTATTATAATAATGTCTATTTCTTTTAGAATATTACATATAAAGGAAGATTAACAATTAAAGTTAAAGTTAAAGATTAACAATTAAAGTTTTTTTTTTATGACTTGAATACAATTCCTCAATTTTTTCGATTCGCATGTCGATCACAGTATGACCTTATTTTGAAAAATTTTTGATCGGCAAACAAGTCCTTATTATTTTGTATTATTTTGTATAAATGGATTTTTATACATGGAATGGTATAATTGGATTATTTTGTATAAATAAAAGAGATAAATGTGTGTGAAAAAGGATTAATTTAACCTATAAGAATTACTCGCGGTAAAACTTTTAACTTTATAATTTATTACGTCTAATCTGGTATACCTTTCAAATAAGATAAAAATGATCAATTTTATTCGTGCTAACAAAACACGGGTATTAAGTTCTTGAAAATGAATTGCCGATTAAAATAATGTGAATATATTGACTAAACTATCTTATTGTATACATTGTTTAAACTATTGTCTAAACTAAACACACACACACACACACACACACACACATATATAT
>VBVR01000190.1:0-67229 GCA_011638315.1 Tetramorium parvispinum | reverse complement strand
GTTGAACTTATTGATTCTATATTTTTTTTAAATATATATTCGAAGAAATAAAAATGATGCTTTCAAATCTCCGCAATGCTTTCATCTCTTTAATAAAGAATTTTCTTTTGCATTTATTTGACCTATTAATTACAATTGTTTACTGTATTTATTCGATGTGATAATTTGTACAAAAATGAATAAAGATTTTCAGATAATTATTCAATAATAGACGCGATTATAAAAGTGCGAAATTAAAAGTTAGAAATTGATCTAAAAATTATTTGTACGTATTTCCAATTCACTTTCTGGATTCTGAGAAATATCAATTTTTATAATTTGAGATATTTAATTATCCCCAGAAATAAAGCTGTCAAAAGGAGATTTAATAGCTAAAGGAAAGAAATATAGTGGCATGAATCAAAGTGAAAATTGAATCTGAATCCTCCTTATAAATATCTCTAAAACGTTACAAATGTAATATATTTGCTGTTTTTTTTATTTAAACGGTCTCTAAAGTGAATTCAAAGATTCTATGACGCATCGTATCAATTAATTTGAAACCTACGCTAGCTCGTTCTTCTTCGTATATCTTCGTCTATTCGGTGAACAATTACGCCTACTGAGGTTTCTGAGAATTGCTGACCTATCCACCCACGCGACACCAGATCGTGCGTTCGTAGTAATCGTAGTAATATAGCAAATGGAAGAAAGAATGGGGCGAGGAAGCATGCGACATTGTAACCTCTTTTGAGCTACTCACATAAATTCTTTTATAGCAACATTTTATATAATCATTTCCTTAATATCTTCATTGAAACATTTCGCATTATGTCTATTTTCTGAAATACTTTTGAGATGCAATTATAATTCAAAAAAACTAAAAGAATATCACGCGAAGGTAGTGTTTTAAGACACAGCTTTTGAAGATGAATTTTTTTCGAGAAACATCGAGATACGTCAAGCGAAGTGAATCCCTCCGCAGGGATTTTCCATGAATGAACTTTCAAGAATGTCTAAAATTTTCAAGCAACAGCACGGTTTCCCACAGAGCTTCTTAGAGCGGATTACACAAAAATCTCGGAATTACCGGCAAAGTCCGGAAGTTAAAAATAACATAGATAAACTTTCGGGATCATTCGGACCATATCTCTCCAGAACACGTGATCGGTGTAATAATTACTGTTACAAAGTGAAAGTGTAAGTATTGTGAAAGTGAAAGGATAAATATGCAGATGGTAGTTGTAATCAACCGTACTTCCTTTTAACGAAGACTACAGAAATATTCGAATATTATTAGAATAATTATATTAAAAATTTTAATTAATCACAGATTCATTTTCGAATACTTTGCATATAACACGAAAACATATAAATGGAACATTAGTATAGAAATGATATCGTTTTTCCGAGCATGTTCGAATTAATAATTGATATTAGCATCCAAAAATTATCACATCTGCAATAGTCTCTCTAAATATAATTCTCTTTAGTAAGTTGTGCAATATCTATCTTAAAAAAACTGGTGAAAAACATTTTATATGAAGTTAATCCTTAGAAAAATTTCGTCAGTAATTCCGTTGGCAAATTACATTTAAAAAATTTTACTTTAAATATCTTCAAAAAATTATATATTCTGAAATATTAAAATTTATGTGATATTCTTTCAATTTTGAAATATAAACATAATTGTATCGTAAACATATTTCAGAAAATAGATAAAAAAAATAATCAAATATGTCAATAGTGTGTATGTGTGAGGAAATGTCCTGGACAACTCGTGCGTTACATTATTTAGAAAAATAACAAAGTCTTTTATACATTTTTGGATAAAAAAATATGCGATTGTAAAGTATCATGTCAAAATCAAATACCATATGCTGGAATTCATACATTTCATACAGAATTTTTTCAAGTTGTTCTAATAATCATCGGTGGACACATTCACGTCGCAAACATTTTACTTTTCCTCTGCACTCTTTCACTGTCTACTTTTCTCTTCACCTTTCTATCTTATCCCTATAAATAATTCTACATAAGTTTTGTAGTAAAATACTCGAAACGTTCTCTATGGGAGAAAAGAGATATATTTATATTATATTTTATTATAATATAAATATAAATTATTAATTATACACGCATTGAATATCTTTGGGATATTCTAATTTCACTGTATATTCTATTTTTGTAACATTGTATTGTAATTATAATATTAAGAATATTAAATCATAATATTTAAATTTCATAAAGTAAATTTTATGGTGCAAAATGCGTTAATTAAAAAATACCTGACAAAAATGCATTTATACTGTTATTAATTGTATAAGATATTCATAAAACAAATTCCTATAATGTAATGAGAGAGTTAAGTAGCTAAAGGATTTTTATAACCGAAAATATTTTATTGGAAACTAATTTTATTACAAACTAATAATAAATCTCGGAACAGTATCGATCACAATTGGTATTATTAATTTCTTCTTCTTGCTTGAACAAACTTCTATTCATTGAATTAGTAATTAATCTTTATAAAATCTTTCAATCATTTCTGAAATGTTACAGTTATTGCGAATAAATTTTAGATACAATTCTAGAATGCAGTTAATAAAGTATTTCAGACAGATGTTTATTGAAAACTTTTTCCGTTTACTCTCGACTCTCTCAGTGCACTGTAAAGAAACTTGACTGCATACTTGAGAGACATATATAAAGACGCTGTATACATATATCTAGCTCGTTCGCGAGAAAAATTCGTCAGAGATCTTCTTCGTACTGTTACGATCGTACAGGACCCATACGAATCGGGCGCATCGCGACGTTCGATCAGATATTCACGTGTCGTTCGTCGCATTGTCTCGTGTCATAATAGTCTCCAGACAAATCTAGGGATGCTTAAAATTCACAAAATATCCATATTTTTAATTGAATATAAAAAGTATCGATACTACTTCCACATCTTCTAATTCTATTTTTAAATATATTAATATTGTTACGTTGATGTAACACTATGTTACTACTTAATATCCTATTCATAATGTTGTCGGATAAGAATCAACATCTGATGCTTGTTCCAAGAGTATCAGATATCTCATCGGATATCTACACGTTCGCAGAAAGTCTCAAATCTCAAGAAAGAATCTCAGGAAAGATCAAATCTCAAGTATTGTTCTAATATTTCCGATTCGATACTGATACCTTTCAAGTACCACTGTGTAGATACACCCCCGGAGATTACGTTGGATATCTAAGATCTAGCAAGGCATCTTATTAGGTCGCTTGATCCAATCTAGAGTTGATCCTTCTTTAGCAAAAATACCGAGGAGATTATCATTTGTTCGACCTTTTAACTTTTTATTTTCAACCTTCAATAATAAATGTCTAATAAAAAACTGTTCATTTCCCAACATTTTTATTCGAGAAGAGCCAATTTTAAATTAATTAATGAAGAAATGTATAAAAAGTGTCTTGTCAGTCTAAGAACGTTCCATATCCAAGACAGATGTTCACGTACATTTAAAAATAAAATAAATGCAAAAAATTTTGATATCATAAATTAAGAGAGTATCGATACTGGCCAAGCAGCATATAAAGCATCCCTAGATGTCCCATGCCGTGCGACCTACGGCAGGGTGCACGTAGATGCGTGGGCGTGCGGACGTGGGTGTGCAGCGCCGGGGAGTATCGAACGCGCAGCTGGTCGAGGATGAGGACACTGCACGCTCGCACGTGCGCGCACGCACGGCCGCACGCACTCGTCAACCCGTGCACACATACGCGCGCGTCACGGAGGCGTCCGCCAGCAAAATCGGCCATCTCCCAAAACCCGCAATTATTGACAGAGAGGCGAAATCATACCTGTATAGTGCGCGACAGCGACAGCGGCACCGATATCGATGCCGAGGATCTCGCGCGATCTCGATTCACGCCTCTATTTACCAACGTGTTTTTATTCGGCGGATATTTATCGGATTAAGATAAGATGGTTATCTCGTAATTACATTTTCTTGAAATCGGAAGCTTAACTTATGGGAATTGTGTAAAATCAGAGATAGCGGGTATCTTCGCTCTCAGAATTCTTCGATTCTGTAATAATGATATGAATTGCAGTAATAACGAGAGGTAATAAATTACATTATTTACATTAGTTACTCGCGGAATGCTAATGATGATTCGGCCGAATGAATATATTGATACGCTACTATGTAATTTGGATAAATATGACCGACAATTTTAAACATATATACGTATTAATTAAAGTAATACACTGTGCGATTATTAGCTGTGAGTCTTGCAAATTGCCGTAAATTTTTTCAGTTTAAATTAATTCCTTATAATCGAATCTATTTATTACATTGGGACTGCATTATATGTATTATGTCGATTAAGATTGTATTCGAATTATGTAGCTCGATAATTAATAATGCTGAAATTAAAATAACAAATTAATGATTTTTACTTTCGAATCGAAGGAAAGAGTGAGTAAGTCACCGACAAAGTCACTCCCTTAAACATTAGGTATCTTCTTTTATCCCGTCGTAAAAACGACGAGTTTGGGCGAGAATCCACGGCGACGAGTAAAAAATTTGCCGTAGAAAGTTTCGCGATGGAGATGGCCGGTTCCTAAACAGAGCGGACAACTTCTTCCCTCCCGCCTTCCCCTCTTTATCACTATCACCTTTCCGCTTCGTGATACCTTCGAATGTCTCTACCTCTCTACTTCTCTTTTCCTTTGCCTCTCTCTCTCTCTCTCTTTCTCTCTCTCTCTCTCTCTGTCTGTCTCTGTCTTTCTCTCTCGACAAATTGCATGAGCGGACGCGCGATCGTATACGTCAATAACGAAAACTGTGCCAAACGTTGCGAGTAGCCCCGATGAAATCAGCCCCTACTAGATACCTCCCCAATCTTTTTACGAGCGTGCCCGTCGCAGCTTGTGACGGGAACGCGTGTCTGGTGTTGTCAATTACACACACGCCCAAACTTCGCTCCTTTTCTCTTTCTCACTCTGTCTCTTTCTGTCTCTCGGGTCCGGTGCCTGCCAATGAGAAGAGGGCACAATTCGTTAGGGGACCGGACTGAGTTAGCTAATAACAGGGTTAAAGCCCGGATGAACTAATAAATACTGACAGGAGTCAAAAGGTGTATGTATATGAAAGATTGAAATTAAATTGTCCAAAGACCTTTGAATGAATTAATAAAAGGGTCAAAGGTCTAAGGGTAAAAGTACTTCGTAACAAATGACGAAGAATTAAATTTTAACTTTTAATGACCAAGAAAATTTGTACACGTATACTGAATATTTAAGACAACTGAATGATTTAAAAATAATTTAAAAACAATGGAAAATGTGCTTTAATGTGTTACGTCATCGTCATGAAATACGTTCGTATTTCGCCACTTTTGAAGAGAATCATTTGATGTAATAAACACTGAATGATTTCAAGTGTCTGATTTATATGCGCATCTACTACTTCTCGAGTATGATGCGACATGCAACTTATACTACTCTCAGTGATACAAAGAGATATAGAGGAAGACATGAAATAAACGTTCATAAAATGAAGTAAAATTGCAAGACACAAAAATTGCCAAACGGCAAGAAAGAGATTTTTAAAACAGATTTTAGATGCATGTTTAAGGAAACTAATACATTTTTAGCTCGAGTATCTTACGATGCTTTTATCGTGACATACTTTCATAATCTCTTAATTCATATTAAAACTTAGGAGCAAATATAAATCACATGATATTTCCAGCTCTATCATCTTTAATATTCAATAAAAAAGCACTTAAACAAGTTAATTTTCGAAGTAAACCATCAAAATATGATTAAACTGCATTGAAAATGATTTCTTTATAAAAATAATCGTCGTTATTAAATTTGCTTAATACTCGTCCGTTTCAAATAAAAATATCGCAAAGTTTACACTTTGCCTGTTTTCTCGTAAAATAAGAGGAGACTTTTTGGCTTCTTACCTTTGTCAATATATTCTCTAGTAGTAATCAATTCGCGGTAAGTAACGCCGAGGAACCTGACTTGCCTTAACTGTGAATCTCGTTTGCTATGCAACGGAACCCTACCGACCGTCATTATCATATTACACGGGCGCATCCCGTGCATGTTCAGTGCACCACGTGACCATCCCTTCAACGAAAGACGGCGTCAGTAGACGAGGAAACGAGCTTGGTCGATGGTAACTTTCGCCATCTTCGCGTCTCGGTATCGTTAAATTCTTGAGCTTTGTTGATGCTCACGTTTTCGATTTGTCATTCATTCCCTGACTTTTTGCATTCTGTCGCGGATGATTTATGATCTACTGTTGTCCTACATTTATTGCTTTGTTCGAAACAATTAATTCAAATAGAGAGTTACATTGTAACAATTTTTATTATTATTATCATCATCTTTATTTTCACGATAAAGATAAAATAATTCAGGATAAAAGTGTATTATCTAAAGTATTCATTTTAAAAAATAAACATTCGGAATTAATGTGTATTTCTCTCCTCTCGTTTGTACCTTTTTACTTTCTGTCTTTCTAGGTTGGTATTGTCACTGAATGTCTCGCAGCATTTATCGGCTTCGGATTAATAATGTTCTAAACTATTCAGTCGACGTAACGCCTTGCTATTGTGTCTTACCGTGCAGTGCGATCTCGTTCCTCGTTTACCAGTAGAATCGTTAGAACTTCGCCGCTGATGACGACAATACTCTTGTCGTTGTCGTCCTCATCCCGTCTCGCAAAAGTGATACGGCGATCTCGATATCAGAGAGAGATCTCCTCGAGTAAAATCCTCGAAAGAGATGTGTAACATTATACCCGTCAATTATCTTTTGCGAGAAACGTTGGCATTGAACAACATGACTAGAGAAAAGAAGATTGTAAAAATAAAGAATCAAACTATCATATGAGAATTGATACGTAAAATCTAATTAGGAAGAATATCGAATATGAGAACACTGACGTTAATTGTTGACAATCGGTTCGATTCACTGGAATTTCTCTATGTGTCTGTATTACATATACAACTATGATCAAAGAACAGACAGGCGTCTATCAATCAGGGTGTTAACGAACCGAGCATGTTAGTTTAACTGATCTGGGCTAGGTGGTTTTTGAAATTAAGCGCATTACGGACTGAGCATTGTTATCCATTACCGCCCACGCAGCCGGCTCTATAATTAGACATTGTTATACGACATCTTCGTACAGTGGCACGGCAACGGCCGCTTGATTGGAGTTGTCGAGACGGCAACGATCGAGAGTTTCCATCTTAGACCAAGCACCGTGGACTTTGACCGGATAATTGTGTGTGTCGTGCTTCCTAAATGGTCTGTGTCGCGAGTTACAGGGTAAACACACAGCGGGAGGGCTTAGCGCAAGGACGACTTCAGTGTTTGCGGCAAGCAATCTTGCTGGGCAAATTAGTGCCCGAGTTAATTATCTTTTGCGATCAAATCGGTAGAAGGGCCAAAGGGCGCCTATCCTTCTGCACCATTATTTATGTCGCCGGCGAGATTAGCTGTGTGGCAATGGAGATTAGATTACTTCCGTTGGAAGGGGATTCGCGTAGAGATATAGTAGGGACACTTATTCTAAAACGATTTCCGCGCTGCTCGCGTAAAATGATTTATTTCGTACGAGTCAGAATATCTCACGTTTCGCAGTCGTATTTCCTGGAAAATAGAGAGGTTGAAGATAGTAACGATGGGAGTAATATTTGTAAAATATTTATCGACTTTCTTGACTAATTATTTCATCACTTTAAATGTGGCACTAAAGTGCCGCTTTAACTTTAAGATGATTTCCTTGGAAAATTATATACATTAAATAGCAATCCGACTATTTTATTATTTGTAATCAATGTCTGTCCATAGTATTAATATTATATTACAGCTTTTTATAATATAATATCACGTCTGCGTTAAATTGTTTAAGAGCAAAAATACGAAATCAATAAATGTATATTTATAATATTTAAACTGTGTTTTTGTGTTGTGAAAAATTTATAATATTCCTCTGCAGAATGTTATTGCAAGAAAGTCAATTGTTAATGCAATCCGCGATCGCAGTTTTAACACAGCTGTCTTAATTTTTCACACTTCAACGATCCGATGACGAGGACGTTTCAGCATGGATTGCCCAATACGTATTATAAGAACGTTCGATGCGTTACGAATTCATCCGGAGTCGCGTTATAACAGCGTCTTGGCGTAATTGTCTGACTGTCTAGTAACACGAACAGAAATAAATGTCAGACAGTTCGATCCGACAATTCTGTTAAATAAGGATGAATCTCTGTAAATGATCTATGGTATCACCTTATATCTCTTTTTATCGCAAAAAAGTATTCTCGATTCAAGATATTATTTATTCGACATTATCATTTACCGATAATAACAGCATCGAGAAATATCTCTACAGCATCTAAAATCTTTAGTGCCCTATCTTTAAAAAATTGTCTTAAAAAAAAGAATATTAATTTTTATTCGCAATGATAATGCATTAAAGTTGTTTATATGTAAAAATATATGTAAAAACTTTTTAAATATAATATTAAATATACGGCTTTTTAAATACACGACAAGAAAAAGTGATTTTCTAACAATAAAATGGTCAACTTCCTTAGAAATGTACATTTTTATGAATATAATGTTTAATGTTATGTTGAAATAATATATGACTCGCGTTATTCAGTCACTTAGAATTCTGCGTTAGGAAGTAATATCCGACTACTCATTTTATTCCAAACGAGAATGCAAAATTAGCCGTCGTTCGTCGATCGGCGGATGACAGGTCTTTCTATTCTCGAGGCGTTCGCCAAAGTTCCACGTGGGAAGCGGTAATGGGAGGCAATATAAGCAAACAGTTAGTCTCGGCGAGGTTTCGGAAGAGGCTTTATCGTCGTTTAGGTGCAACAGCTTGCAATCTGACGTCGCTGGATCAGCAGCTGGATCGTCCGTGTATGGGTGCGCGAAGCGAATACGATTATAGGCATACACACGGTTGCGTACAGTAAGCGAGGGATCTTCCTCTCTCCTTCTTTCACTCGGGCACACAAAAGCTACGATATACCGGCGGTTGCCGCGGTATTTATTCGTCGAGTGTCACATCCCGTCATTGTTCCTCTCGCCTCTCCCGTTATCGACGTTTTTGCACGCGCCTTTCCGCTAGAATGAATTTGAGACCCGGTATAACAGCCAAATTCTTTAGAGGAAAGTAGACTCGAGAAATGCACGATCGATAGCGTAGAATTTTGGCGTAGAGAAAAAAAGATTTTTGTCTTTTTAAAGACGCTCTCGATGTCCAGTTTGCTAAATTCGCTTCTTTATTACGGAATACATGATTTTAATACGAAGCGTAAGCTCGGATCAAATTAGTTCTTTAAATGTTGTAAGAATATTCAAGAATATTCTAATCCTAAATTTCTTAAATATTATTGAGTCTTTCTGCGATGTTATCTTTATTAGTATTACTAATGAAGCGGATAACGAGGGACTAGTCGGGTGCCATTGTCGGGTGGCATTTCATTATGATAATGGAGCCAACTTCCGTCAATCCTCTGGGCGTTAAATAAGAAAAGATAAAAAAACGAAGTAAACGCGGAATATACACATTATCTAAGCACCTCTGGCGCCGTCATTGATCGATGGACCACCGGCTCCCTGAGCGCTAAATGATAAATAACTCATTTAGCAAGAAATATGGGTTCACGCTTGATTCTTGTTAGCCCGGCCTTTCGGTCGCTATTGATAACCGGTGAGATGTGTGAATGGGTGCATTCGGGGGGTTGAGGGGGTAGGTGGAAGCAGGAGAAAGAGGTGGGTGGGTAAGAGTGGGCATCCATCGGCCACCGTTCATCGACCGCCGCGCTCTCATACGAGAATTTAATTGTCAGCCATACGAAAGCGAACCGGTTATCGATTCTACGAGAACGTCTCTCTCTCTATCGGGCGAAACCACCGAGTGGTTTGCACGTGTTGCGCCTGCATCCCTCCAGCTGCCGCCCTCTGGAATGTTCTCTCTCTTTCTTGCTCTTTCTCTCTGTCTCTCTTTTTCTCTCCCTCTCCCCCCTTTCTCTCTCTAGTAACAGCCTTACACTCTCTCATGCTGTCCCTCGTGCTCGCTCTTTTCCCCTTGGTCCTCTTTTTATCGGTTCTTCAAATTAAAATGCATTGTGGCATATTTAAGTTAATGCATTTATCTTTATTCCTGTGCGCAACTGGCGTACGAAAAGCAATAAATTTATCCATACCACATTTCGTGTGTGGGATCTTTTCCATTTCTGCCAGATCAACTGTTAATGGCATTAATGGTGATATTGTAGAATCATTAAAGAATTTCAGATTGATTTTTCCTTAATGAGGGAACATCGGGCAAAATTTATTATTTATTCGTCGTAAATTTTTAATATTCAACATATCCTGGATATTTCTGGAGTTATAACAATTAAGTTAAAGTTAAATTACAAAATTCCACTTGGATTAAATGTGAAATAAAATTATATTTATTTCGCCTTGGGAAGCTTTAATAGAAAATCTTTCGTCCTTAATAGCGTATAAATTCAAAAGCATTCCAATGTAAGGGACTCTTGTCTCTTTAATATATCCTAGGAATTCATTATTAATCGTTGATCTGATAGGGGAGGAATATGAAGAATTTGATAGAAAATTTTTCTTTCAGAAAAGAAAAAAAGTACTTCTCACGAAATGCGAGATAATGATAAAAATAATCTTCGAATCATAATGTTTTATAATTTTACATATCATTATTAATGTTACATAAAATTTATAAGAATACACGTAACAAATTTTTTACTTATTACTTTCTGTCGCGCTTATTACTTCTGATAAATAGGTAATAATTACAGTAAAATAGAATAGTGAAAATATTTATTCGTTTTAATGCTTAGAATTAGCCGTATCGTTTACTCGTATCTGATCGCGTGTTGATGGTAATTTAACGCGCTCTATATAATCGAGGTATAGTGGCTAACTTAGTGCTCTTAAGGGATCTGAATCCTCGAACACACATATATAGACGTATACACACACATAATAAAATTCTCTCTCTTTTTTCCCTATTTCTCTATTTATTCCTCTACCTCCTTGCTATTATCGTTTTTCAAGCGATCACGAAAGGAGATACTTTAGATTAATATTTTCTAAGTTATCGAAGAATCTATTATCTATTATTAATGGCAATATTAATGGCATAACAAAGCGGTTACATGCATCAATAAATTACGACACTCTAGATTGCTTTAGATTTTTTAATTATATTATTTAACTCTCTGTATGATCCTTTTCAATTCTTGTCTCCTTATTCTAAGTTTCTCTTCTATAGATCTACATTTTATTTATCCTTGTAAATATTGAGCTTTCCTTGGTTTGGTTAGAAATTACGCATCTTTTTACAAAATTGTTATTAATAATATATACTCTATTAAGTAAAAATTGATTGCAAGCACGGAGCTTGCTCCCTTTATTTACGACTCATCGCTTACGTGACCTATCTATATATTTTTTCGAGAGACAGAGATTATAAAGATTTTCATCAGAGTTTTTCGAAGACTGATAACCCGACGAGCGGTATTATGTAAAACGATTATAATCTTCGCTTTTTTACACCACCTATACCCGCTGGATACGCTCCGTCGTCGCAAGGCGGAAAAAAAGTAATACGCGAAGAACGAGGTCAACGCAGAATTCAAAAAAAGCTTACCGCAGCACCGCGTCGATAAAACGTAACTAACCATTTCTCTGCCGCTCATTTAACCCTTTCCAATAATCCCTTTATATGCGTAATGTCGAAGAAACCCATTATGCGGGATTTATCAGAATAAATATCGATATGTCTCTGACATGAAGGATGATTTACAGCGGAATCTGGTTACTACGAACTTCATCGAAGTTCTAATTGAGTTTGTTGCGCTGAAATTATGCTACATCGAATTGTCTACGTCAAATTGAAGTATCCTGTATCCCTGCTTCGGATGAAATCGGAGCAAGGAGTCTTATAACAACTCCTCTATCGCGCTTTCTGACAGATAGCAATTATC
Source organism: Tetramorium parvispinum (assembly GCA_011638315.1). Taxonomy (NCBI): domain Eukaryota; kingdom Metazoa; phylum Arthropoda; class Insecta; order Hymenoptera; family Formicidae; genus Tetramorium; species Tetramorium parvispinum. Next base: position 55,190 of record VBVR01000190.1, on the reverse strand, counting down.
TTATAGAACTCGAAGCTTTTCAGGAGTCAAAGAAATGTGCAGTCATAATGGATATATTCTAACTTTTCCACTTATTCCAACTATAAATCATATAGAAAAATAAATGCACGATAGATCCGTCCAAGTAGCAACAGAAATTAAAATGCGGAAGATCGATGGACCTCACAACTAATTCAAATAATACAATCGTAGTGTTGAAATATTAATGTTATATTACACAAACGGATATATTACACAATTATTTTCCTTCATACTTTCTGCCATAGAATGGAGACGTAGGATATTTGTGGCTAAAGTTTTAACGTATACCGTTATACTTCATAGAGAGCCTCGATCTCGGGAAAGCAGGATAGAGAAAGAGAGAAAACAAATTACGTTGGACTCGGGTAGACGCGAGATCGATGATGCGCGGCCTTCGCGCATCGCGCTGAGTAGCGCGACGATGAAAAGGAGAAAGATAACGAGAGAGCGCAGAAAACTTGCAGCTATTCCCGTCTCCAGGAGTGTCAAGGGTCGCTGACTCCCCGGTTGCTGCTGCTGAGAGAGCCGCGCTTTCGTGCCGTTCTCTCGAAGACCGCCGCCGTGACGCGACGATCGATCCGGTCGCGGCACCGCGGGCATCGCGGGCTCAGACAGACAGACAGACAGACAGACACGCGGATTGCAGTCGAATGCACGCCCGGGCGAAGTGGAATGCCGTCCTCCGATGCGGCCATCGAACGCAACCGCGATTCTCGCCGCATGACCTCGCCGCCGAGACGACTCTAGAAATGCCGGGATTAGTCGAAGTCGATCGGTTCAGCTCGCACGAGGGGGAAGCACGGATGCTTTTTATAATTATTGAGCTTCATTGTGCGCGAGATATTGAAATCGAAGCCGTGACAAGAAATGATTGCATCCATGTAAAAATATAGAATGAATTCTTCAACATGCTTTGTTTTTAAGATTCAAAGTAAAAACTAGGAAATTAAAATGATGTCTTTCTTCATTGTTAAAATATTATAAATAACAAGTATACGGAAAATATTTTTAATGTAAATATTCTTCGGTTATGAAATGGTAATTAAAATGGAAGGAACCATTTGTTAAAATAAAAGCAAATTTACGTTAATATGACAGGTATATTAATACATATTTTTCTTTTCAATATCCTGTGTAATTTAAAAACAATGTTTTTAAAAATAACCTTTCTTCTGATAACTTATCCCTCTGACTAAGCTTCTTGGTTAAAAATGTTTTTATCAGTTTTTTTTGAAATTATCTCGTGAATAATTTTCGCTTTATCGCAATCATTGTAGAATGTATGCGTGTGTGTCTTTAATCTATAAAATTCATTATTACGTGGAAAATTGGCTGGACCAACAATGAAAACGTTTTGACTTTTTTCATTACATCACGTTCAAGAGTGTTTAAGTTATTTTTGAAATAGCTTCAGCTTTTTCGCGATCCATCATTATAGAATTCGTAATAAAAAGATTCTACGTTTACATCCACGACGATAGAAAATTAATTGACGTTTTAATCCATGGAATTTATTGCTGGATGAAAAGATTGGTCGGACCGATGAAAGAACGTTTTGATCCTTATGTCGTGTCCTGGTTGAAGTGGAAAAAGACATTCTTCGTCCAACTCAAGGTATATGAAATCGATCGCAAACTCAATTGATCGTAATAGTGAGAGAAAGAAGAAAAGCAGTGGTTTGTCACATACTGAAGGATATAAAAAGATGAAGTAAATTCGGGCGACACATCGCTTTCCTAGAATTAGATTTGCGATGAGTGTTTCATAAGAATATTGGATGATAGAACTTTATACTTGGTAATCGAGAAACAATAAAAATGCTCACTTGTCGACATTATGCGATAAACAAGACATATAATCATGCAATAAATTTTTCATAATTTAAAAATCAAATATTTATTTCTCGTCATTTTATGACTCGTAATTTGCATAAAGTATTTTAAATAATTAACGAACATGTGTACGTGTGCACATTGTGTTTGAGAAAGAAAGAAATAAACGATGAAATTATACAATATGCAATTAAGCTTCGCTCAATTATATCTCGACGATTATATCGTATCGCGTGTGATTAATCATACGTGAATGCACATTCAAAATATTTGTCGCAGAAGCAATGAGCATATTTATTAAATTGAATATGGTTTGACAAAAAATTAGAATTTATAATCGACGAAATTTTAAGCTGTATTAAATCAAGACAGAACTTTTAAATTATCATAAATTATAATGCAAAAAATATTACATTTTATAATTATTATCGTATATACGCATTTTATTATATTATTATATTATTTATATTAGATTATTATATAAATTAATATTATACCGTATTTTAAGATTAATTTTTTTCAACACTTTATCAAGTACAAGACTAAATGCAATTTAACAATTTCATAATGCATTCAGTATTGTGCAAACACTGGGTAATGTTTTGCTTAGTAATTTCGATAAAAGCCGAGTAATTTCTCAACGCACAAGTCCTCGAGGAGGTCGTCGACTGATCGCGGCTGTTTTTCCGGCCTTTCAAAGACGTCTACCATCATATGAATCGATCCGTTGCATCATTTCGATGCATCCAAGAGCAACATATACACATTATTATAGAGATAATGGGACAATCATTCAAAGAACAAATATGAGGGATATAGAAATAAATCTCTTATTCTTCGATTTAATATCGCATTATCAACGTTTTATTCCGTATCTTATTGTGCATGATTCGCAAGTATGAGTCAGTATGTATCACAATGTAATATCTCTCCAATTCAGTTTTAAAATAAAAGCCCAATTTAACTATGTATATACAAACGATTTTTCTAAATTTTCAGTAATTTCAGAAAATTGAGAAATTGAACATAAAGCGTTTAAACTTTTACATTTCTTTCAAGATTTTGGCGGAATATATATAAATTGTTCAGCACAACTGTATTATTATCAATACATAAAACTTTTGATTTAAAACGCGATATAATTTTATGATTCCGTAGAAGTTTACTTGTAAGACTTTGCTAAGAGAAACTCAAGTTTTAAAATTTCGATTTATTTGATATACTATAGCATCTACTCACTTGAGCCATTGAAGCCATTTCCTTTCGAAATCCGAAACCGATTCACGGGTCGTCAGGATGGAATCCTGTTCAGTGGCCCTTTTAGAGAAGCTTTGTATTCACGGCTGAGCACCGCCTGGCACTAAAGGGCTGATGTCCACCGCGTACGAGTGGAGGACGTTACGTTCGTTCACACAATTTATTGCTATCAGGTAGAGAGGGTACGTGATTGGAAAGGTCGCAAGCGAAGGGTTTGCCCTATATAGACCGGCTTCTTTAAAGGCGAACGACTCTCGTGCTCCTTACGAGCCACTCGACGAGAAAATAAACCTTCCGTAACGGGGGACGGATTAAACATCGAACGTAAATTTGGATTTCAAACCACGCTCTTCTGGAAAATTCATGTTAAACTCGTATCTTATGAGACAGAGTTTTCTTTATTTTTGCTGGTACGCCAATCGACATGTATTATTTGATTAAGGTAAAATCCTTGATCATAAAGATTATTAATAACTTAATGTACGCACAACTCTCACTTGTAAATTTATCTTGCATATTTCGAAATTTTCTATGATTTTATAAAATATTAAATGGATAGATATGACAATTTTGATTATATCTACTATAATCATTTTAATTATGTACCAAAAACTTTTGATATAGAATTTTAAAAATTTATAGAACACGTAATTAAAGAAACAAAAGTAATTGAAACAAAATTAAATGCACACGTAGAAAATTGAGATGTTGTCGAAATAGACAATGTCCAATGAAATTTTCGTTGAGGCATTGCTGCTTTAGCATTGTTAATTTAATGCTGACGCGTTATGTAATGCTGTTAAAACATTAACGAACGATCATCATTCTAATTCGCCACATTTAGTCGTTGCACGTCGTGCAGCTATTTGTCTTACACGAGACAATTTACCTTCCCAAAAACTCGTTACAAGAGGTACATCTCGGCTTGCCATTACCGGCGCCGCGCTAATTGGATTCAGATTAAAGTAGTAGCGTCCTCGGTGCTATTTTAGCACCTTATATATTCGAGAAGCTGTTTTCGCTTCTTTTCGGTAGCCACGATTCGTCTTTGACAAACTTAAACGATAAAGCACAATCTTTACAGATTAACGACCTTAAGCGTTTAGGGTAAATATGTTTCTTTTCACACGTCGACCCTCTTCACGGCGTCAAACCGACCCTTCGGACAAACGAGCGAGGCGTAGATACGGATAATTTACACCAATACTGGAGCTATTTATCGCTCCGATGGCGTAAGTCAAATTGCGAAAGCACAATAGCTGCTGAATACGCACTAAACGTTGCTGGAAACGTTGGGGGATGAGAGGTCGATAGAGCTGTATCGAATGTACACGCGTAAGCCGTATGAGTTTAGATAAGACATTTAATTCTAAAATTCAAACTAAATTCAATCCTATGATCGAGAATTAATAATAAAATTTGTAACGAATTTATATAATTCTTCAATAAAAATACATTGATATATAACTGAAGTGTCACTGTTAATATTATTAACAATATGCATCATAAAAAATATATAATGTCTACATGTATATTAGGATGTATAAATATATATTTACTTTCTGGCGTTTTCTAGCATTTATTACAAACTTTTTATGAAAATTTTGCTAATAGTCTAGACTTATTACTTGTTTAAATATTTGTTCTTCAAGAAACATCAACAGTAAGGACTGAAATAACGTGCGGTTTTAGAATTTTCGAAAATTTGATTCATGAATGTTGCTTTCAAAATAAATGATTCAGCTTATCAAGCACACGACGTCTTTAAGCGTCTCCACATTATGCAATCACAAATAAGATTCTGTCTTATAACAGCCGCAGGATACGTCGTGACGTATTAGCCTGATGCGCTACTCAGCGTAGCACGGCCTCTACGTTGATGTCCGGTATACTGGGTGCCCTGTCTGACACATGATTTCAAAGCGAGTTGAGAGTTACTTCGAGAGACAGGTGTTGTGTTACCGTTATTAAGCCGGCTTTAATTAATTATAGCGAATTAAAGCGATGAGTTTGTTCAGAGTTTGTATGTCCAGTTCTACTTGTAGCGTCAAAACTACTTCTACACTACTGAAAGTGGAAAAAGATATTCTACCTCTGAATGCTCGCCAAATTCTATTCTCGCATGAGAGAAAACGTTACACAATTCTCGTGCGGAACATAATAAAGAAACGGAACATAATAAAGATCTCTATTTAACGAGTTAACCAGCACGTGTTCCCAAAGTTACTTTGCCGAGAGGCTCGTTAATAAAGGGCCAATATTTTCCGAGCGAAAGACCCTCGCGACGCGAGAAGCCGCGGGGCGCTCGATGATCTTATTCTTAAATTTAGTCCTATCCGTGAACGACGGCGACAAAAGAACCTGCCATCCTTGAAGGTGGCCGATCGAGCGTGATGCAGAGACCGAACCCCTTTCCCTGGCGGGAAAGCTACTCTCTCTCCCCGGCGCTTATCGGATAACCATAAGTTCCAGCTAGATCAAAGCACTCCTAGTTCCTCCTCGTCGCGGCTATTTCTCAGTAGCCATGTGGAACATAATGGCGATTCGCCATAAAAGCGGAGCTTGTGTCCGAAGGAAAAGTTCGACGGCGATACGATGCACTCGGGACGCAGTCGACGTCTTACGTTTTACACGACGGATGATGCATTATGCATCTCGTCGCTGCGATAGCAGCATCAGCGTGTTAACAGTGTGATATATACCTCCTCCAGGACGTACCACACGATCAAGCAAAAATTCAGACACATGCCTCAGGAAAAACGATCATCTCTTAGATAGAATTTTATCTTACAACACGGTTTTGTAACGATTTTGATAAATAAATTTTAGTAAAATATATGCATCGAATTTATTTGTCGCCTTCTTGTAATATCAATTAACTATTATTAGCAATAAAAGATACTCATGATAACATCTTTTTATGCGTTTTTATGATAGACAGGAAAACTTCCCAGTATTGCTAAAACACTTTTCGTAGTTGCTTTTTTGTGATCCATAGTCTGCCGCCAGAAGTTATTTCCAAATTGAAATGCTATCCATAACAGTCATTGGCGAAACCACTTCGATGTATGAATCATTTTTCCTCATGTATAAGAGGCGGCTCGGGTTTCTCAATTTGTCTTGGGATGCCTTATTAAGTCAGAATAAATTTCAAATGAATACGAAGAGAGAGGGAGACACTCTGTAAGCGTTACGTTACTTTATGTGACGAGAAATGGAAAAATATTCGCAAGGTTTCGTAAAAATTGATAGGCGGGTATTCCTCGGAACGACAACTGTTGTTCGTAAACAAAGTTTGAGAGGGTGGTTGCAAACACAAATACATCTCGCGACGAAGCAACATACTCGAGACCCCAAATTCTCCTTCCTGAATGGATATCATATTTCTTTTCCCTTTCCGAGCCACTCCATCCTGCTGTGATTGCAATAGGTTTCCTTATACTGCTCGGAATTGGATTTGTCTGAGATGTTAAATGTTAACGACAACGCGTGTTTTGGGAGGCAAAGATTTCCACCGACAGACAAAAATTTCCATGTAACATCGCTCCTCGAGAAAAAGTAATGGTCCGCATTTGCGTTTAGAAAATGGGCTATTTGAATGATAATATTGAAGTATTGTAATGAATAAATTATCTAACAGTCAATGTTCCACAATGCGAAAGTAATCTTTTTTTTTTTGTAAATTTATAAAAATTTCATTTTCCTTAAATAATGATGAACACAGACAATTTTCAAGGCGTTATTATTATATTTGTGGTCTAAAAAGCCGAAAAATGAATGCAAATATAACTAGAAAGTTTGTTTACATGATAAGTATCCCTGTGATCACCTTTCTTGCTTCTTTAGCTTGTTCCATAAGAATATATAGTTGTTTTTAAGTGGTGCGCATTAACGTGTTAAGATTAATTATGCGTTTGCGTGCTAGAATGCTTTTACCGAAGCGTGAAAGGAAACGGCAACCTGCTTATGTCGTGAGTGCTCATAAATCTCCATACACTGTAAAGTGCGTTCCCTACCGCTCGCGGTAGGCGATGATTGTTGGTACCTTCGGGGATCTAGGAAATTGGATTCTCTTGACAAACTGTTTAGGTGCTCCCCTCTTCTACGAGTTGAACGTTGATAGACGGTGTTACGGATTTTCCCAATCGCACCAGAATTCCCGCTATTTCGGATTTCGGATCCAGAAATTGCTAGAGATATATCAGTTAACATCAGATTGACTTTAACCGTCAACCTTCGTCTAATAAATTATATCGTTTTAAGCTTTCACAAAATGTACTAGTTGACATTTTATAGATAACGAAAAATTATATATCTGCAAGAACTTTAATTTTTAGACTTTGATTATTTCATGAGCTGATGTTAGAACAATTTAGATATGCATTTATATCATTTTTTAAAACATCATGGTTCTTAATAAATTTTTACCCTAGATATATATATATATAATTTTGATTTTATTATATTTATGTTTTAGTTATCTGTTAAATCTTATAATTTTACTATTTTATTGGGATTAAAAATACTGTTATAACCTCTGGTGAAATCCATTTAATTGACAACTTACTAGTTACTTTGATATTTATGGTGCTAAATTGCAGAGATAATTTATAAAGTCATTATTATTTTAGAGTTAATTATTTATCATATTAAATCTCAAGTTTTTTTTATACTGCCCAGTGGCAGCATATTAGGAAAGAGTTAAACAATCTGTCCGACGAAAAGCGCGCGTTCCGCTGACACTGACATTAAATTATCGCGGGATTAGTCCGGCTTCTTCCTCTACATTCGTTCTTATTCGCCGTCGCATGAGCCCCATATTTCTTCGATTACCGGACGAGGCGCCGCCGCGTCGTGCTTTTTTGCCCGATCAGCTGAACGATCGTTTGCGCCCTTTTGGTCGCATAACGCCGACAATACGTAGGGCTCAACGGCGGTGGTCGCACGCTCAGAAAGCCATTTTGAGGGAACGGACGAGGATGGAATAAACGAAAGCGACACCCATGCGTATATGTGATACGTGACCGGGGTTTACAATCAATTTCACTCGATATGGCAGGAAGCAGCGCTGAGATTTAGCATTATCCTTGTCTCAACCCTTTGATTCTTCTCGAACCAATTTGCCAATTAACTGGTTTAACAATGGCAGATATTAATTTTTATATCAATATTCTTGTGTTTATCTCTTTTTAGAACGATTTAATTTATACTTAGTTAAACGAGATGTTTTATTTCAATATTTTAATTGAGTTAACATATGTTAACAATTAATATTATTTAATAAATGTATATATGCACTCTAATGATTAGATAATTTTATCTCACTATTATAAATTGTGATTAGAAATGCTATAAATCTGTATGTGTTCTATCGATTAACTTTAAGTAAGAAAGCCAAAAATGTTCGATATCGAAAAAATTATCGATATTTCTCAGTATTTAAAATATTGATAAAATACCTATATTTCTACGAAATATCGATATTTTAATACTAACATTTTTTTTATTCTATCGATGCTTCAACATAACTGTTTTACTCGATTTGCGACATAATGCAAGCAGCTGGCCTTCGGCTACTAAAAACAGGCTCTTCGTCCACCGGCGAGAAATGGGAATGGCGCGGTGTTGATATCTGCGTTTCTCCGGTCGACAGTGCCGGCCACGAAGTCCGTCTTTGTCAGGGAGAGGCATTGATGTGTCGACGCGCGTGTCCGTTACGCCACGACGAGGTAACTCGCCGCCGAGAGAGAGAGAGTTGTCCGCGCAACTTTGCATCCCCGTTACACCGGGTGGCCTCGTTCGCGACAGTGTCATAAATCGCGACAATTTTCGAGTCGATCATTCGTGGCGACACAGCGCGAGCAGAAAGAGTATTCATCCCCGTATTGCATTGATAGTCTTCTTTTTTCATTCGTGTGCTATTCTAAGTGCACGTTGACATAGTTTTGTAACAGTCAACATATACTATAAACTTTATAAACTTTATCAAAATAAGAATGAAGAAATATTTTTTATCAGTTACAAGTTGCGAGATATCAACTGTATAATGATCTACGATTACTGCGAAATTTCTATAAAATAAGCGAGCAAATTTTTCATCCCCTTTCCCTCGATCGCTTGCCACCAGACTATCAATTCACTTTTCTTCCTTTACGTCAAAACCTACCTCGTCGTGTAGGACGGATGTTCACGCTTCTACCCTTACATTGATTCTTTCCCCTCCCCCCCAGTGAAGAGAGATTCTTACGTTTTTATCCCTACGCCGTAGGTACTACCCCCTACTAAGAGAGAAAAGATCTTCATGCTTTTATCCCTCACGTCGTATCTTCCTTCAGCGAGAAGAAGAGATCCTATACGCTTTTACCTCGATGTCAAAACCTTCTTTGCCGCGAAGAAAACATTCTCACGCGCCGCGTTACACGGAAAACGCAGGGATGAAGGAGAGAGAAGCTGGAAGAGCGGAAAAGAAAAGACTTTGGCACAGTTTTCTCCATGCCGACGTGACCTACTGGACTATCGATTCGCCGCGTAGCGGTTTTTGGCAAGGGGCAACGGCGCGCTTGATTTTCAAATCGCACGTCCTCTCGCCACCGCGTCTCGGGGTCTCTTATTGAATCCAAAAAGCGCATGGAGATGGAAACCAGCGGGGATTAAACGTAGGGAGAGCCGACATCTTTCCGCTCGTTTGTTATTCTATCCGTGATATACTTCCACGCTCTCTCTTTCTCTTTTTCTCTCTATTTTTCTCTCTTTCTCTTTCGCTCTGTTTGTTTCTCTCTCTCTCTCTCTCGCTCTCTCTCTGCCTTTACATCGCCGTTCTCGCGTTTCTTCCGTTTTTTCCATTTCGTCTCTTTTTCTCGCTCGACTGTAATCACTTCTCTCCCTTCTTCTCTTTTCGCTTTATTTTCTCCTATGTCTTCTCCGCTACTTGTCCCATTCGCTAATAGCACTCCATTCGCGTCTAATTATCTTTCTCACAATTCCTCTATTATTTTTATGCGCTCTTTTTTCGTCGACGGTCACTGTGTGATAACTGCTTCTCTCGTTTTTTATCGCCGCTGTTTCTTTCACCTTCCTTTCATCATTTCCCTTTTTTTTCTCATTTTTCGCGGCTATTACTGTTCCTTCATTTTGCTCTTTCTCTGTTCTGCCTTTTTGTGAAGCTTTTTTTTTATTTATCCTCTTAGCTGACAAGATCCTATCTCCTTCTGTCTTTAGTCTTTTTTTTCAGTCTTCCCTTCCTAAATTTCTTTCTTCTGCAATATTTTAGTTTATTTTCTTTTATTCTCGTTTACTATCTTTTCTCTTGACAGCTGTCACTATTTCTTTACTTCATCTCTTCTTTCTCTTTAACTTCCTCTTTTGCATTTTTTCTTTTTTACATCTCACTTTTTACCTATTTCTGTATCTAGTTCTCATTCTTTCGTTGACTCTATATCCCGTCCGTTTTTTTTTTCCTGAAAGCGCGATCCTTTCCTCGGTGTTGCTCGAGGCTCGCGCATTGTTTCGCGATATCCGCGTCCTATAGCATCACGAGACAAAAGGCCGACAATGCTGTAGCAGCAGTAGCAGCAACAACAGCAGTACCAGCCGCGTCCTACCCTTCTTACCTTCGACCCGATGCGACGCGTCCTCCGACGTTTCGAAGTTCTTCGAAAGTTTCTGCGTGTGAATACCCGAAATTGAGACCATTTCACGAGAGGACCGATAATTTTCTTCACCTTTTTAAAGACTTATCGCGCTTTCCTGGCGAAAAACTACCGAGTGTGCGAAAATATTTCAAGTGTAAATAAAGCATTCACATGGTTTCTTTCATTATAAATCTCTCCGTTCCGCATTGCACTCGATCTTTCGCTTTTTACACACTTTGTATTTCGAATTTGAATTCGAATTTATCAGACACGAGCTGCTTTAATTTTTCATACATTTGGAATATAGAAATTTCGTAATTATTATGCATTGTTCCTTTCTCAGTATGTGGAAGGGAAACGCAGCTGACGCTATCGGATATAAATACATGGAACTCGGTAGAGAGAGGCGAAACGGGAAAATACGAATTCGATTTCTCGGGCCAACGCACACGGAGCATTCTCGAAAATTACCGGTTGGAAAACCTGCTTTATGGTTTCTTGCATGACGTTCCGGTTACGTTGTACGAGCCCCGCCTCCCCTCCCCCGAAAGTGGAACGGGTGAAAGCCTCGGTGAGGAAAATGATTCGATCTGGTGCAACAATGCGGAAGACGCAACGACGTGAGACGCATCGAGCCTGTCGACGTAGACGGGAGTTAAGGAATGGCGTAAGGAGACAGGAGAAACGGGACTTATATATTCCCGTGTTACTTCCCGCATTCTTGTACGTGCCTTGCATCAGATCAAACGACACCTAAGCGAGGAAGAAATTGTTATACGACCCTCCGGCGGAATTTTTCCATGTCACGTGCACCGTGTCTGATGCATGTTTACAATAAAAAAAAGCATCCAACTTAACATAATAATTTCACGGGGACAATTTTTTATACATAGAGGTACCTACGCGATATTTTTTTCTACCTATTTTATCACATAAGATATTAATGTATTCACGTAAAGTATTCATGTAAATGAAGTATTCTACGCTGTAAATACGAATAATCGATGCTCGAGCGAACGCTCATGGAGCAATAGACATTTCGTTCACGACTGCAGTTGCATTTTCGAGAAATACTTGCAATCAAAATAATTTGCGGGCGTAATGCGTGAAACTTGCAACCGCAGCATTTCTTGGTAACGGAAAATTAAGGCTCGTTAGAACCGCCAGTGTAATTATTTTTAATTGGTAACAACATTTGCCGGAGCGACCGTCGGAAGGAGCCTCTAATTAAGTGCCTAAAAGCTCTTAATAAAGATACTTTTAATAAAAACGTTTGCGTCTTCGTGCGATTCCGGTTTTCACTTGGGGAAATTCGAAATTATAGTAACTTAGGAACCATAACGGAATAAACCAGCTCGAAATAACTTGGGACTACACTGTCAGTTATGTGTATTTCTCTTTCCCTTCGATTTAATAATCTTATATTTTATAGATTAAATTAAAACGAGCGAGATAATTCGTTAAGTTATATATCGGGTAAATTGATTTTGTTTTATTCATTTTTTGGAAAGTTACTTGAATAAATTTATAAATAGGAATTATAAAAAAAGAAATGAAAAAGAATTTTAATCTTAATTTTTTAATAATTTTGTACTAATCCTTGATATAAAAAATTTTTATTGTAAAGGACCCCGCACATTTTATACGAAAAAAGTTGACTTCGATCAAAGTGGCTAAAATTGAAATAAGTATGTTGTAATTTAGGTTGTGTTGATTAAAAGTTTCCTCAGGCAAAAAGTCTGAAAATGTTTGAAAATGGAGTCCATTCCATAATTTAGTTATTCTAAAGTATCCAAAATGGCTTTAATGTATCATATTTGATGTAAGATTATGTATTCTGTGATACGAAATTTTATCTTCACTATAAAGTTTTTAATGAAAAGAAAAACAATACACGCACACACATGACGCACAAGTAACCTATATTCCTTTGTGATGTATAATAATATAAATCTTTCTGCTAGATACATGTACAAAATGTCTCCGAAATAAATGGATAGCTATATGAAAAATATTAAGTCCAACTCATTGAACGTATTTCTTTGAGCTAGCTATTTATTTCAGATATAACCCGTGTACGAGACACTATCTTCGCAGGCCAGAACTTTGAATGCTATTTACGCTCTTTCACTATTTTCCTGGCAAATATAAGCTGCCGATAGTATGACGGTTACAGCATTTACAAATGGCTCGATTGTGCGGGAATGAAGAAAAAGACGGGGAAAATAACAACGCAAAAAGAAAAAGTCGCTACGGTTTCTCGTCGTTCGAGATCGCGCGGTCATCGGAACGAGATCGCGAGTTGAAGACGACAAGGGAAAATCGATTCGTGCGGGCGCAACGACGCGAAAGAAACGACGAAGTGAAACGTAGTGTGGTCGCCTATTCCGTCGGTTTCCCCACGGTTTCCCCTTTTTCTAGCCTCTGAGGCTCTGCGGGGCAAGACCGCGATACCTACAGTTGTGAAATTGAAGCTGATACGATTATATGTTCGGTTTGATGGCGCTTTTCCGTGCGGCTCATCCGTCCGTGCATAGGTTCGGTAAATTTTTGTTTATTAATGTGTGCGAGAGCGCGCCTGCCCTGTATTAAGAGCATCACATGTACTTTACGCACATCCTATTAAATCCTATTAAAGCTTTTCACTAAAGTTGACATTAAATTTGCAATTGCTATACGAAACAAAGGCATCAACTCTGAAATAGAAATAGCTGTGAATACACATAATTTCTCAAATATATAAATAGAATTTATATATCACTGATGAGACTTTCTTCCATTCTCCTCATTCAATAAACTTATGTCAGGTATAAAAATATATTTATAATGTAAATTTAAACCTGACATAATATATATATATAATACAGAAAATAATAATATATATTCATAATATAGAAAATAACAATTATATTCTGCCATCATATAAAAAATTGTCAGCAATTAATTTTGCTTAAAATTAATTAACCAAGTAAAGAATTGGACAAATAATGAAGTATAACTTCATTTAAATGATTTCATTTGAGATAAAGCAGGGCGAATTTTTTGTTATAGAAATTAGGTTATCTGGATACTAAAACAAAAAATACGTATTTAAAAAATATATTATTTTCGAAGAAAACTCAGATTAATAGTATAAACAGGTTTTTCGCATGGCCGTTTAGCCAGTTTTCAGAGGACTCGAGCCAGAATCTTTATTGCTCGTGTGGCTGCTAAGTCCCCCGACCGCCGCATCGGATATGCGGTAGAAAAACGCAGTATTACTTCCTTTGTGCCCGCGTGTTTATCTCGTCATGCATCGTTGAAAGATTTGTCCGGGACCGACCCAGATCCGCACACGAACTTTGAGCTTCCTTTTAACGGATTTTCGACTACTCCAACGTGAAGAGGATGATTGCGGAGTCGAAAGATAGTGGCACACATAAATCGATAGAGCAGCGTGTGTAAATCTTGCGAAGATTCTGAGGTTTGATTTGTACTTTTAAACAAGGACGAACGTATAAGGTACACGATTGAGATGCAAACCTTAGCAGTAACTGATATCTCCTCTAATACAACAACTGACATTGTAAATGCGTACAATACTACCTCGTGTAATATAAAATCAAATTTTTAAGTTATTTTTAGTATGTTTATTTTTCCTAAAAAAATTTGTTTTACTTTCTTTATAAAGCACGTCATTAGTAATGAGTAAAAATCAGATTTTCAATATTTTCTTAGAGATAGTTACTCAATCTTGGATATATAGACGTAATTACTTCGGGCAAAAGGAGAAAAAGCATGCAATTAAGGACGATCAATCTCCTTTTCGAAGCTAAAGAGGTCTTTCGTACGGTAGTAATAAAGTCGGCACAACCATAGTTAATCTTTTCTCTTAAGACGAAAGATAGTTTCCTTTTCTTTTTCCTTCGTAACGTTACCCGAAAGTAGCACAACAGTTACATGAAGCTTATCGAAAGACTGATTTCGGGGCCCGACAGGGTATGTCGGCTTTCTCGAGATACTAGCAACTCCCCTTTTTCGTGGAAGAGAGAGAGAGAAGAAGGCGCATTTTCCGCGTCTCTATCTCGACACGGATCTGCAAAAGATTTGTCTTTGGTCGACCTAAATCCGTGCGCGACGAGATTGATCTCCCGGTTGTCCCTATTCGTTTTATTTTCTTGCATCTTTATCTGCCGGTAGAGTGCTTGTCCAATTCGGAGAGAATGGTCTAACCCGTAATGGAGACTGCGATCGGCGTATCGGTATCACATGCGGAATCTTCCTTAAGAAGAATTTTAAAAGATTAAGAGATCAAAATAAGATATCTTTAAGTATATATGTATTTATTCTTATAATTATATCAAGATCAATATACTTGCGTAGAAGTTGGAAAAAGAGAATATAAAGCTCTTCAAAGATATTTTTTAAAGAACAATTTGCAAATAATTTTTACTTTTAAAAATTGAAAATAAAGCTACTAGTTTTTCATTATACAGATATTATCAGGTGTTATTTTATTGTTAAATAATAATTAAGAAACCTATTTATATCGGAAAAGAGAAATTGAGAACGTTCCTAAATATTTTAGGAACGTTCATAAATATTTTTAAGAATTTGCTGTGAAATGTTTATAAATCCGACAAGTGTTCCGTCGCGACTTTATCTCTCGATAGAAGACTATGGAAGTTGGCTTTAAACTCAGAAAAATCAGATGGTAGCTGTAAGATTTGTTAAAAATAACTGCAAGCGACGTGAGCGAACTTCGGATTATCGCGCGATCTCTTTCTCTTTCTCTCCCTCTCTTTCTAAATTGATGAAAATATGAAAGACAAATATCATGAAAGAAATATCTTTTGATTCTTACTTTGACGGAAATCCAAAAATTTGTCTTCGTTTAAATTTAATCTGGAATTTTTTAGTTATCTTTTACGGCTTCTAACGGAAGCGAAAATTTCCGTTCAATTTGAACACGCACACTATACTGTATGTAAGCGAAAACTAGTGGTAGCTAGCTTACCCGGTAATAGCGTGTAACAGCGGGGATTAGAGTTTCCCGCAATTTCGGGAAACCGGATTTCAATTCACGTACAATAAAACAAACCCGGCTTATCTTGAAATAATGCTAATTTGTAACCGAGTGAGTCAGTATATAAAAGCCTTTCCCTTTTTCAATTATTTTTTTTCAATTTCCAATACAATCTTTTTATGGTTAAGATTTGACGCACATATACGTGTATACATATATACAATATATATTATATATACGTAGTTAAAAAATAAAATTTTGTTCCACCACTAATTAATATCTAAAATACTTCAATAAACAAGAGTAAAAATAAGTAATTACATTTAATACTCGGGATCATTTAATCATTTAATAATTGCAATGCAAGGTAATTATTTATATACGTATATAAATTCTAATATATCCATTAATTCAATTAATGTGACGAATGTTATTTCGTAATTGTTACGATGCATCAAACTATAGTCTTGACTCTATTTTATTTTTGAAGAGTGACCAGTGCTTTGCATTAAAAGATTATAACTACGTAATATGGTTCTCGCTAAGTTCATTAACAATTGTTACGTAACATTAATATTCAATATGCTGATAACAAAGTAGAACGTTCGTAGTTGTACATATGTGTGTGTGTTTGCAGCGATTATGCGGTTAACGATTATAATTCAAAATTACAAGTAAACTCACGTATAATAGACTCTAATTTCTGAGTTAAAAATTTTTATTTTGTTATTGCGTATCTTATAAAATATGGAAGATACAAAATATCGTTGTAAGAATATTAATGTTTAAATAATGAATTGAATATTGCGTGAAAAAGCGCGTTTAAGAACATTATGTAACCGGAATCTGTATTTTCTGCGTTAAAAATATCTTTAGAATTTATTTCTAAGATACGTTTATATCTAAGGTACGTTACGAAGAAAAAATAAAGTTATATTCAACAAAACGCAGAAGTAACTTTGCATTGTACAAAAATGTTTTTAAAATTTTTTTTCTAAAAAATACGTTCTATTTTTTAAATATTGACATTCTTCGATAATTTTAAAATGATTGAATAGTTTATCGATTAATTAACCATTAAACGATTACAATGTTTCTTTTAAGGCTTGATTAAAGTTTTATATTTGTTCAAATTTTTTTTAATTATTTTATAATTTCAGAAATATATTTGACATAAGATAACCTAAAATTGAAGGAAATACGGAGAAATTGATATATGTTTTGCGTATATATAGATTCGATATTGCCACTTGAATGCTATTTGCAGATGTAATCATGTGTAATCATGTAATGAATTGATCGAAATTTCGTTGGTCAACTGACCGACTAAATTATCGACAAGTAAAATGCACTCATCTCTTAAGGTTTGAGATGCAAATAACTGAATCACCATGCAATACGTTGATATTAATTCATTCACAAGTTACTAATTTGTGTCAAATTAAATGTCAAATCTTTTTTCCAGATATTTTAATATCAGCATTAAATCTTGATATCGATAAAATATTATCCAGACGTTTAATTTGTGTGATTAACGCCCTACTTCAGGACGACACGTATGCATATGCATGTCACAAATGAAGAAAAAGTGCATCGCACCGTACATATGTACGTGTGGGTATGTGTCGGAGGTATGAAAGGGTTAAATCCATGCGAACAACATGTTTCGTAACATACTGGGAACACCGCGCTCGCTGTATATCACAGTCTGAGTCGCGGCGCAACGGAAGTAGCGAGGGAGAAACCTACGGTGAACTTTGAGCATTAATGTCGGCCGCAGTACGGGCAATCCGTTTACATTTCGCACGCCACCCGGCCACTTCGCCGGTACTTTTTCACGAGAAAACGACGAACGCGACGGAAAACTGCGGAAGGATAACGGATCTTGTCCGATAGAACTACCGTCCGTTCGCGGCACTTCGACGTTGGTGGAGGGCAAACGTCGCGACGGCACTCGGAAGTTCAGCGAAGTGAGAAAGTCCGAGTTGTGCGGACCCACGAAAGAGATTTGTGACCGGGAATCTCACGATGGCGAATTATCGTTGGAAAAATTATTGCAGTAAAAATGTAGTTGCAATTAAATTAACATAAATAGATACGATGATTAGAATATTTATGAGAATCGAATATTTTACTCATTCTTTGAACTTTATAAATAAAAGAAGAAAGAGATATTGATTTAAGCTAAAGATTCATTTTAAATAAATTCTTTTTAGGTAAGTTATAAACTTGAAAGACACAGAAAGTACTTTTAATATAGCTGCATTTCAATATTATCGATTATAATGACTTGCAGCCACTGTCATTGTTTTAGTGTTAAATATAGTTATAGTTTCGAAAAATACTTTCTCACATCATTATACTAAAATTATCGAAATCATCCTGCCCATCATCAATCGATGTTAATTATTAATCACCTGTATTCGGTGAATCGAAACGGTGTCTTGCCGGTTCTAAATACTGCTTTGTTTCAAACTGCTGGTAAAAAATGTTACGGACAGCCTTAATAATCTCGTACCAAAAGGGGTAAATGTTGGCCGTCGAAACGTTAGCGGCGGGCGATATTGCTACCGCTGTGGATTTACCGGAGCGCCAGCTCGACCATTTTTTTCTCCCAGGCGTACAGTAAGCATCATAAATGCTTTTGTGTTACTAGATGGCCGCGTTAAAAAAAAAAGACAAAGATGTATGTATGTATGTATGTATGTATGTATGTATGTAGATATTCCGCAATTGTTATAGCAATGAGAAAAATAATGTATCAGAATAGTAATAGTGGACGTGTGCCATAATATTAATTTTCATTAATTTTCAATTTTATCAATTTGTGTATTTTTGATTGAATTTTCTAACATGCATCAATTAACGCAGTTATTTTTATTATTTCTGTAACGACGCAACAAACTATTTCTACTGTTAATGGTTTAAATAGTTTATTTTTTATTATATTTTTGGAAAGCCTAAATATTCGTAATTGCCTATCAATTCGCTGTGAAACGATATAAAAATTCAACAGTATATTTGATCTGGTCTTTATAGAAGAGTGAGTTTGCTAAACTCTTACAAAGCATCTTAGAGTATATTCATTGCCTGTTTATCTGGAAGTAATATAATCTTTTTTTAAAGATCTGCTTCATAAAACAAAAGCATTTATGACGTATAGAGTACATATGAAGTATAAAGACCGCAGGATCGATTCGCCTCGATGGTGGCTGTTTCGGAGCGCAATGAAATATGGTATTAACGTCTATGTTATCCTTGGGACCGTTTCTCGCAGCAGCGAGCAGCACGTGTGTCAGACTCCTTGTTGCGACATGTTGAGCCGAATGGAGTGAATCGAGCGAGCGATCAATACACACACACATAGACACATACATAAACAAAGGTCATAAATCATTAACCAATCCGATTAGTATCAGAATCGTTATAATAGTAAATTCAGAAAATAATTATGTCATCATGAAATATTATCATCTTTTCTCACTAAATTAACAGTATCTAGAAGAAGCTTTCCCATTAGGTAGCACGTTAACGTCTTAATTGAAGACACGCTTTTGTCGTGCAGTTTAGTTGAAGGAAATTGCAAGTTATTGCATCTACATAATACATATGCATATAAGTTATATACATATATTTTACATTATAGGCGTTTATAAATAGAATATAGAACTGCTTCTCCTTTCTTAATAAATTTTTAAAATTTTAATTTCAATTAAAATCAAGAAATTTCAAAGATATATTAATTATACATATATTAAAAGCATAATTGCATTTTTAGATTTTATAGAAAAATGAGATTTTTGCAGAAACAAAATTTGATTTCTTTGGAATTAAGGTCGCAGCAATTGACGAAACAGTTTTTTGTATTTAGGGTCTAGAAAATATTTTGTAACTTTATTATCAGCTTGTATAAGTGATATTTAATATGTTAAGAGAAACATTAAAAAAAAATGTGATGATTCGTAGATGAGATGAGATGTTTAAGAAAAAGTTTCAGCACTAGACGAATTTTGTGAAGCTTTACATTTATGTGCTAGGGACGTAAACCTTTTGAAATATAAACGTAGCAAAGGCAATGCGCGAGCACTGAGGAACGTGGAGAATGCAGGTCGGTAGATGATGCTTGCGCATAAGCATATATCGCTGCTTCTCGGAGAAATACTTCCGCTATTCTGCCAGAATATGCCGCTTTACGCAGGATGTAACTTTAACGCGCATCTACTTTCGCATACTTGTGGAACTAACACAATATCGCTGCGTATACAATGTATTTTTCAGAGAAAATGACTTTTTTATGCTAATTGAAAGTATGTTTCTGACTGTGCGGATTCTTTCTTCTGAGATTTAAATTTATCTTTTTTTTTATCAAAATCTGGTTTAATTGCATGAGCATGCGTGCATGCATTACGCAGCAAATGCTTTAAATATTTATTTTCAATATAAAAAATCTTGACAAATTTAATTTTATTTAAAATGTAAGCAATGTCAAAAGAAATAGTTGAGAAATTAATGACAATGATGTTTAAATTGAATCTTATTCTTTGGGCGTAACAAGGTTTTAATTAAATAATTAAAGATTATAATTTAAATTTAAACTTAAAATTTGTGTGATGCGAATAGATAAAAATCGATTAAAAATAAAATGCTTCTATCAATAAATTCTATCGCAAATTGAAATTGTTATACATAATAATTAATAATAATAATTTATTAATTATTATGGAATAGTTGAAAATAAACGAGAGGTATTTTTATTTTTGTGGAAACCAACTATTTCCGGATTTGTTAAGTTGCATTATCAAAATACATCAGTAAATATATCAGTCTATTTTCTTATTAAGTTTCGAACATTAAGAGTATTTATAGGATTGTCATTTATCGTGCTATAAAAGTTCTTATTTCGATATTGGATTGAGGTTAAGATACTGTCCAGAATAATGTTCAAATGGACTATAAATTACAAGCGGACACTAAAATAAAATATCGAGAGTCGAGGCAAGTAGTACTACTCAATGATAAGTGCTGGCATAGTTAATCTCTTCTGATATACTTTTCTTTTCTATTTGTAAATAGAAAAATAAATCATATTTTATTTCTCAATTAAATTTACTAATTGGAGCTCACAGATCATGAAATATTGTTTAAAAAGATAGACTTAAAGAAATTTTTAAGAAAATTTATGAATTATATATTGTCATGATATAAAAAAATTTTTTTTAAACCATTATATATATATATGTGCTTCTATGTGTATATGCATACATATTGTATATATAGTGATCATTCTTAAAGAGATTAAAAAAATTATCATGTGACATTTTCGGTTTAACTATATCTATGATATGATAGCCTCGGGAAAAGCTTCAAAATATTGTTTAAAGTCACAAATCATTTTCTTATAAATTTTTCTCGATCAATGTAATCAAGTACAACTTACTATGGCATAGAAATAAAGTAGGATTAGATATAAAATCCAGTAGATATATATAATCTCAAAATAGTTTAAAGAAAATACACCAGATTTTCTCTTATTGCGCTTAATATGGTTTGCTTTTCACTATTATTGTTGTAATATTATTGAATGTAGAAATGTGATTATTATATTCATAAACACAATAATGTGGGAGCTCAATAGATGGCAGAAGGAGCGATTGAGGGAGATTGCCGTAGAAACGAGACGAGAGGCTTTTGGTCGCGAAGAATTAAGATATTCATTACTTATCCTTGTATTCAATTTTACTTGAAATATATATACTCTTGCATTTAACCAAATCCCTACAATAATGATACCCAGTGAGAAATGATGTTCGAAAAAATATCGAATCGACGTCGAATTGAGATCTTTTTGATATCATCTTTTCGATGTAAAAAACATCGAATCGATATCAATTCGACATCGATTTGATCAATCATTTCTCACTGGGATATTGTAACAATAACATTGCACAAATTGGAAATTATCTTAATAGTAATTTGAAAAATATGTGAAAGTGTAATCTCTAAATCTATTTAAAAAAATGTTATACGCTTTGTGAATAAAAATTGTTTTAACTTATAAATCGGGGTGGAAACTAAAATTGGTTCTCATGAGATTCATCGCTAAGTTTAAAAATTTAATAACTAAGTGGTATGTATAATTTTTTAATGCACTGACACGCTAAATTCAAGAATTATGGAGAGGTGTAGATACTTGGGCGTTCTCGTTATATTCCAGCATTTAGAGATACATGTTTACAAAGAGTGTTGCAAGCAAATCATACAACTCGTAGAAAGTAACTTTGCCAGATGGCTGTTAAGTTGATGGTCAAACGTTCCAAGTTTCCCCTTTGGGAATCAAGTTTGTTTTAGTGATGTGTATTGTTGCGCCGGACACAACACATACATTGCATCCTTTACCTCACACACATACACATGTATATATATTTTTGTACGATGCGGTAATTCAACTAATTTGTGCTAAACAAATATTGTTTTAATAGGTTTAATATAATTGCAAAGGACAATTTTTGAAAAATATCTCAAATGTTTAAAAATTAAATAATTACGGAAATAATGAAATTACAAGTAATATATAAATATAATTTTAGTTATTAATAAATACAAAAAACGGAAAATTATTATTAGATTATTGCAACGGATATGGTTTGAATGGATACGAATTTATGATTCACGTATTGGTGTTTCATCGTTACGTTATCTATTTATGGCAATCGCAGATAGAAACGAACGATTGCATTCAGAAACAAAACAAAAACAATGTTTTAAAACGATCAAAGAGATTTTGATTAATCGGATCGCTACAGATATTGCAAAATGTGTCTCTGACAAATTAATAGAGTCTATTAATATTTTGAATGCCATGTCACTCATATATATCAGAGTGACGCGTAAGTTTCCGCAATTTGCAATGAAAACCCCGTTTCCATTTGCAAATAATGGTCTTATAGATTAAGAATAATTTATTAAATATTTAAGACATTAAAGAAATAAAATATAAATATGAAGACATTAAAAAAGCAATAAAATGTTAAAGATTTATTAAGTTCAACGTCGAAATCAGCTTGGTACTCAAAGTATTAAGGCGATCTACCAGAAAGTGTTATAATTTAAAATTTCGCGTACAATGTAGGTCTAGTAATTTTATTGTTAAAGCACGATATTCGAAATCATCTTACCGGTTAGAGTGTAAAAGTCCTTCATTATGTGCTGTAAACCATTTATGGTTCCCTATCAACGACCATCAGCCATAATGTAGTGATGGTTATTGATTCTGTACGCCGCGTAATCAATACCTCGGATTATGGCGATAATTATAGTACAAGTTTATGTCCTGGCGAACGTTCACGTAGGAAATCGCATCTACACAGTAGCTGTTACGCCACGGATGATTGCGTTAATAAGAAAGGGAGTGATATTCAGCAGGCACGAGACGCTCTCGGAACAAAAAAGGAAATGAAAATCGACCGATCAATCACGCGTATCGACGTTTGATATCGGATGGATTAGATTTTTCTGTCTGTGTCTCAATATGCATATGTAATAAAACGCACGTTATAATTTATTATTATTATCTTGAAATGAAATTTTTAATATTTGCCGGCGTTTAAAGTGCAAAATAATTATTAAATGTGAGGTATAAGTACCTTGGAGAGTATACCGCATTGTATGGTCGTCTTTACACGTGGCGTCACCGCGTGACATAATTAACAGCGTTCTGTAACGTTAGGATACAAGCGACGTGAAAAAAAAATTTATCAACCTTCGATGGGTTTATTTTTACTTGTAATGCGCAGCAACAGCTTTCTCCGCGATTTTCTTTTTCCTCGAAGTATGTGTTGCCGTGTAATATATATTATATCGAGCGTAAGCGCTTCATAATACAAGTGTGTTTTATTCGCAAAGGCACGTGATATAATCGAACGCTTTGTCGAACAGATAATATTTTCCTGACGTTTGTGTGGAAGTCCTCAATCATTTTTGCACGCTCGTCGTAACTTGCTTCGAAGTATACGTGACAACGATAAATCGTATTGCCGGATAACTGTTTCATTCGTACAAATATCCAGGTCGATTGATTGAATTTATCAGAGTCGAATAGCTATTAGAACTTAATTTGGCAAAATACTATCGCCTTTTTCTATTCTATCATAATGTAAAATACAAAATAAATTGTAATGCTTTATTAATCTTTTCTTAATGTGAAGATTAGACATTTATAAAATATGACTTTTTTTAAGAATAAATAATAAGATATTTAGAAAAAATATAATGCTCTTAATTAAAAATAAATTATAAAAATATATTTTGTTAATTGTGTAGAAATATTAAAAATTGAAAGCAAAAAAAAATGAATGCAAACGTGAATAAGAAGGTAGAGATAAAAGTTTTTTACTAAGTTCCTATAAAAGAGAGTTTAATAATTTTTCGAAAATCTGATACTTTCTTGAAAGTTCTTAATTCTTGTCTACAATGAATAAAACAACGGCTTTCTCCGCATTTTTACGCAGCGATTTTCCTGTTGCAAAAGTACTGCGCAACTCTTCACTACTTATTTGCAAAAAATATCTAGCGCAACTATTTATGGTACTACGTGCTATTGCTCGTGCTACGTAGAGCGGTATCGCAGCCGTGTTTACGGTATCGTACAATATGTAACTGCATGTAACGGGTGTAACGCAAGGCAGTGCATCTTGCGGCACATACGTTGCAAGATTCAATCTTGCTTCCGGAATTAAATTGCACGTTCTCGTTCTACATTCGTATCTTTCTTTCGAGCGGAAAGTTTCCCTTTTTGACCGGCTATGCTGATTTTTGCTGACAACAAATTGTCTTGCAATATGCTAAAAAGCTTTCTCACAATAAATGTATGTTGAAAAGTCTCATTATAAATATAAAATTTCAGTATAAAATAAAATAATATAGCAATAAAAAATATATTATAGAATATATTATAAAATAAAGAAGGAAATAAGAAAATTACATGATTATATGTTGTATATTAAAATATATTTAATAAAATTATATATGTAAAACTAAAGTATTCATTTAAAAATATCACAATTGTATTATATGAAATTAATACCATCAACACTTGATTATCTTCTCTTTTTTAACAAAATTAAGTTAATTATTTCTTTTTTGGTTTTTACGTCACGTAACAATTCGTTCACGAATACGATGCTACATGTATGCAAACGTGATCTAATTTCCCGACAAAATGTATATTCATAGACTTCACACTTTATGTAAGTGTCATATGACAAGAAAATTTCATTTTGACATGTAACAATTTTATAACGTGCTTCACGGATTTTTTTTTTATGAGAACCTTTCCACGATTCGGCGAAATTTCGTTTGATGTAAAAATTTACAAAAATTCGTCACTTACAGCTATAGAGTCGATATGCAACCATATTGAAGCGCATCGAGTGCGCGTAGTCACGGGTCCATCCGCCACGATACTAATTGGAGCGTGAAATTTTTTGGGCTACGTACAACTTGAGCGTGGCACGTGGCGCTAATTTTTTCAGTAAACGGTTCATTGCAACGTTTCTCTCGAGTATTGTCGGCATAGATAGCACTTTTCTGCACAGTTCGTGTGATGAAAATGCAAACTTAAAGGGACTCGAATATCGTTTCCTTTTTATAAAAGCTGAATATATAAAATAACTAAAGGATCAAAGAAATAGAATCTCATGTCGAGCACACTTCTTTCTTACATCGCAGAGTGATCGAACAAACAGCTTGTTAATTTTGCACACATTTTCTTTAGAATTCAAAATCGATCGTTTCATTTATTGAATTACTTTGCACATGTGTTACCCACCGATAAAATATTAACTGTATTGCCAATTAAATATGCTTTAGATTTATGATTAGCCAGTAGTAAATGACTGCTGTCATCTTAAACACCCGAGAACATTTTTGAATTAAACTCGTCGCGAATGGAGGCTCGTGAACCCTCCGCTAACTATAATCGATACTACAGTGTCGCTGAAAGGACAAACTTACCACCGATGGCGGAATTCTGAAGTAATATCCGTGCCCACCGGTTAAAGCTCGCCCGGTTGCGCAACGTTGAAAAGCGGCTGATGATTTATTGCGCCAAAGATACGCGCGCGATATACCAGGAAGTCATTGCGAAGTGAAATTTTAGGGTCACCTCCTAGTCATGATAAAATACTTGGCCATTTTCCATTGCGTACTCGGAGGAACGGAGAGCTTGCGCTGACTGAGGCCAATGTTCTCAATATACGACAAATAATGAATAAAAATTGAACGAACGGTACGGCAGAATCTCATTTGCTTTCCGAGTATTGAGTGAAATGAATCGTCGCGATATCACAGAACGCTGTTTTTTTTTTGTATCGTAAAATTATGTATCGCAAATGATATTGTTATTACTCGTATACGAGTTACATTGCACGCATTATTTCGACGCGGTTAGAAATCAGTGGTCGTGAAACGACGAAGACTTGAAGTAAACTTCGTGATAAGAATTTCGAAAAATCCGAAAAGTCTATTCAAAAGCCATGTAGATACAATGGTTATTATTATCACGATCGCGTACGATAAAACGCACGTATATTGTAATAAAATCGTATCGCGATACAGGATCATGTTCCGGCGTCAATTCAATTCGATCTCTTTCAAATGTCCTGAGAGAATTGTCCTCCCGCTTCGAATAGATACGACGCGAACATTATCCCGTAGTGGATGAACATTTTTCCGATTACACGGCGAGCGAAAATGTAATGGCTTTCCGCGACATGCTCGCGAAATTCCATCTACCCGCGACGATGAAAATAGATAATTATAATTCCTCTCTGACGGCACAATTTAATGGATACCTGCAAAATCTACTTCTATTATAAAGTATGATCAATTGTCGTGTCGCGCGTGCAAACTTCCATCAATTAAAGATATAAAATAACATAAGAGATGTAGAAAGTACAAAATTAATGGCCTGCATATTGAATTTGAGAAGTGCTATCTTAGTCTGACTTTCATTGGACATTAACCTTAATGAAAAATATTTAATATTTAAAATATAAACAAAATTAACGTCTAGAATTTTTAAATTAATTTTGACCTACAATTATATATACATATATAATTTATCATAATATGCATGCGCAAAATTTTTCAGCATTATCGCAAATCCTAAAAAAAGAAAAATATGTATTTTCACTTTTTTTAAACATTTTATTTATTACTTTATTTTACATCTTAGAGGATTAGTTCGAAATTCACTCACGAGAATATTTGCGTACGCTTTATGAAGAGAATTCCCGAAAGCCGGGAAACTCTCGACGAAATCGTTGAACTCGTTAAAAATCAATTATCGGCAAACATTACCTGGAAACTGATCAAATTCGCCCGGTGCTCATAATTGCAATTGGTAATTTCGTCAAGTGTGGCACGCGATACAATAGCGCAGCTATGATTAAACGGCACGCGGTCGTTTCGGTTGGCGTTTATTTAACGGTGGGATCCCTTCCGCAAGCGGCGGCGCGCCGCCGGTGTATTTAACGTCTAAATCCCGTGGGATTTTCAGGACGAAGGTCTCCGGAGCCGCTCTTCAGGTCGTCACGCATCACTGAAGACGTAAATTGCGTTTATGATCTCGTTGAATGCGACAAGCTCGGTTTATTAAATTATTAACCGCACGAATGCATCTTTCACGCTGGACGTTGCGATAGATTTATTAAAGAATGTTCGAGCGCGCGATTATGCAAAACGAGAGGATAAATTCTAAAGAAACAGATTAATGCAATAATATCTAATACTTTTTAATTACTTTGACTAAGCGTTATATTTATCTAAACGAAAGAAAATTACACACATATATATTTTTTTTATATCTCTGTCCCAATACATTCTTTTCTTTGTCTAATTAAAAATAATTCCTTTCTAATTAAAGATAATTTCTTTTATCTTTAATTATTTTCGTATTTTTGTAAATTTTATTTGTTATAATAAATGTAAAACACTAACTTGTTAATATACGTTCGCTTGAGAATAATACACCATCATTTGCTTGTTTCATTAGCCATAGCTTCGAGAATCGTCGCACCATCGACAATCGAAACTATCCGCCCCGGAAGTAATTAAACGGCAATGAAGCCGATCGGTTCCTGGTCACAAACCACCCATGCAAACATCACACTAACGAGAACGGAATTAATTTGGTGCACGTTACAATCGAGTTCCTTTTCGGAGAGATGTGTAAAGCATTTTAAAAAATAATTAAATAATATAAAGAAATAGATATTATATGTAATTGCTAAACAAATGTATTATGCATGCTCATAAAATTTAAATCTCTGGTTAATGCAACGTTTTTGCAATAAAAACACACTTTTTCGGAAATGTAAAACGATAATGCAATAGCATAAGAAATATGATACGCGTGTTTCATTTATTTACATGATGCAAGTAGAAAATGGTAATGTTTCCTGTCGCTATTGTGTGTTGTACGCACAATAGCGACAGGTTTTATGAAGTAGTTTTATGAAGATCTGTAAAGTTGGCATCTCGAAATGAAATTTTTGATTATACATATATGGATTCCGATTGTACAATATTTGGCTACATTTTATCCATAAATAATTCTTTTTTATCCACTTTGCAAAAAAAAACAGACTTAATGGTGCTTAATGATGAAACTTTTTAATTAAAACTAATTTTTTGCAAGACAAAAACGATTATCTATGGACAAATGTAGACAAACAAATTGTGGACAATCAAATGCTATATTAATTTTGTAGAAATTCGCATTTCGGGATGCCAATTTCAAAGTTCCTGTTTTATGGATTACAATGCTGCATTTATGTCTTTTGCTGTGCTATACAACGAGCAACGTTACAATGGATTCTCGAACCCGTATATATAGTCAACAAGAAGAAACCACAAAGGAAAATTTGCATATTATAGGATTTGCAATCTAATAAATGTCATCCTTTAAATTACTTCGTCTTCACCGACCTCTTTTTATCTGATTTATTACGAGTAAGTTTATCGCAAAAGTAAGAGAAAATAAAATTATCCATACAAAATACACTTAGATGTTAGAAATAATTATTTATTATCCGCTCGGACGTTAAACCAGTTAAATAATGAAATCTAGTTTATGCGCATTGCATACATTGTTGTCAGCGCATTTCAAGGTTTGCTCTAATTCCTCGTGGATCAATATCATGGAGCTTAAAATGCAATATAGTTTCTCGCGGGTCAATTCAAATGTAATCATATCGCTTTCAGTTATACAAATGGAACTTATTAATTGAAAGGCTGGAGTTCATCTAAATAGTTCATGCTGCCTTTCGAATTTTGTAATATATAACATCCACCGCAATGACCAATGAACATCTGCGTGCTCCGTCGACTAATTCCAAATTAATCGAACTCGGTTTTGCGAGGTAACGTGGCGCAAAAGTTCGAAAGGGCTACTGAGTCGCACGTGAAAATTTGGTTCGCATCAATTATACAAATAGAGCGTATTTAATTAACGCCAAAAGAGCGTGCGAGTTCGCGTCAAGTTGTAATTATAATTGGCACAGCTGATGGGCACGACGATGAAGCTCGTAATTAAAACAATGTGTTTATCGTTTGGATTTGTTTAACTGTACAGTCCTCTTTGTACGCGATTGAAATCAAATTAGTCATTAAATACGCTCCATCAAAAATTTGAAATCACGAACGAGCCGATGCATTGCGAACATCCATCTCGCGATGATTACTCCGACGAAATGGGCATGCACCTTCACGAATAAGAGCGAAACAGAATGAATTGAAGATAAATAATTGCTCTTTCCTTCAATTTGTAATTAAATTGTATACTTGAACGTAATTGCTCTTACGTCTCTTTACAACGTAACCATAAACTTAGAAACCTCAGCCAACCCGGTTCAGATTTTAAATGAAGCACTTCTGCACTTACTTATTCACATATTGTGCTAGTCACCTGACACTAGCCACCTGAGGCCGATAGCTAGAAATCTACTTTGGAGAATATTCACGTCCTCTAGACACGATCTCATCGTCGAGAGGCGAACTCGATCGTCACACACGATCACGGTGTGGTAAAGGCTCAAGTTTGCTGGCAAGAATTCCGTATACCAGCCACGAACTTGGCTGGAGAAGTATTCAGAGGTGCCTATGCTTACTAAGAAGATAACCCAAGGAGGAATTCAACTATCCTGGGAAAGATCAGATTCAAATCGTGTTTGGTATCTCCTGCGAATACCTGCACTTTGTATACTAAGACCTTTCAAAAAATGTATCGTGGAAGTAAGCTTATCAGAATGATACGACAACTAGAGAGAAACGATAAAAAATTTGGATTGTTATAATCTTTACATTGTTAAGTCCATCAAAGCACAGCTAGTCAATCTTGTTTTGATGTAATCATGAACAATTCGAGTTCAAGAATGCAATTATCGGAATATAATTTTTAGATTAATCAACAGCATACAAAGTAAAAAGAAATTTAATTGATTTTATACTGTAACTTCTATTTTGCTAGAACAAGCAGTAAGAACAAAAATTAACGGACGAAAGCTTTGCGATTGCATTACGATAGGAAGATTTCTTTTAAATGAATAGTTTATTTGGAACGATCTAATTATTAACAGGAATAAAGATAAAAATTGCCTTTAGATCTAATTATTATTTTGTACAATATATATAATAATAGCATCGATTTCAGAAGTGATTGAATTCTTTGAAGGGATCCTATTGTATTAATTAGTTCTCAAAAATACAAAATTCTATCAAACTTTTTCATAAAATATATATACTAATGTAATCTAATTTGATCAACAGAGCAACAACAATATTTATCGGTCAAGAATGTAAGAGGCAGGAATGTAATTGAAATGCTTGCAATTAAACAAATTTAATTTCCGTGAAATCAGCCGAGGATCGTTGATGTGCGAGCGACGTCAACAATACAGACATCAAACTAGTAGATAAGTCTGCCATGTGCAGCATCACGATTAAAAAGTAATAATCGAGTTAATTAGTAATCACGTCGATGATGAACTACGTTGCGTCACGTAACAAGCCTTCATTATGTCGTGCTTCTGGAGCGACATATCATAGGTTCACTCGATAACGATAGGTGTTGACCTATGAATGAGCGGGTCCGAAATGTATACGTCTCGCGAACGAAAACGCACCCCTTGAAATTCAATTATCGTGGGCTCATTACAGACGTTTGCGAGAGTAATGAGATGCTAACGCAATCGCACGAGTTCGAATCGGCGATTGTGATTTATTAAACGAATCGACCGCAATCGTGACAATTAAGCGAGCTAGTTGCAATTGGACGGTGCGATTAATCGACCGGCTGGTTGACGCAGCTCTCGAAAGCCGAAAGCGAGCTATTTTATTGTCGATTGAATCTCGTCAGTATTAAATAGCTCTGTTATCGATAGCGACAATCATAAAATTGACTCTAAGTTTATTGTGCGTAGTACAAATCCTTCCTTTCGTCTAACAAATATCAACAAAATCCGAAATATATTCCGATTAGAAATATGGTACATTATTTATCAGCATAGTTTCAAGATAACGAGAATGATGCCATTGCAATGCAAAATTCTAAAATCCAGTTTATTCAATTTACATGTAAATTCTACTGGTTCTGACGACATCGGTTGTCGATGTCGCCAGTGAAAATTGACGCACTGATGTACGTCATAAACACGTATATAAGATGTTACTGCAATATCGGAATCCAACTTCAAGAATAAGTTTTCTATACTATACAAGTAAAAAGGTTCAATAACGGATGTATCAATATACGTCAGCAAACTTTTAGTTTTCCAAGTGCAGTTCAATAACGGATTGCTCCATCCACTTGACATTATCAACGTAAACACCGAAGACTCAACGCGAGACAGCCATCTACATCGGTCATTTTCAAGTTCTGTAAAACCAATCGCTCCGTCCCATTTTCGAGATTACGATGGACCGTACTTGGAGTTATAACTGAAGTTTCCAATATATTGATAGCAAAAGCTAAATATCAGGATTATCATTATTTGATTGTACACACAGGGGAATATACTGCTACGTTCGAAATTAGAGATCCTTGGATCGCTCGCAATCGGTATTGAGTGGAGGAGGGAGTTTGTGCAACCCTGCAACTCTGTTTATAGGGACTGGGCAATTGTTCACACGAATGCAACATTTGTCTCGCGACATAATCGGTTGTGACGTTTAGTATGACGACCGTAATCTACGTCAGCCGACGCAGCTGAGCGCCAACGACTGCTGCGTCCCGATGGCGAATTTGCGTGTAAACCAACCGCAAAGTCAGGCCCAAATGTCAGGATAAACCCTGCCGAGTATGAGCATCCGTTACGAAATCGCCGACGGTCGTTGTAACAAGATCGATTCGCACTGACCCTTATCTGCCGCGAACGCAATGCACGACGCCATTGTGATATGCCAATTATTTCGTATTCTATGGCAGTTGCAGACATCCAATACCGTTCGAGAAGTCTCGGAAATACCGTACAATTCGCATAAATTTTATATATCTATAGAGTAGACCAAAGCGAATCTGATCACAGGGCGAATCAGATCAAAGTAAGAATTGAGATCGTATTTGTTACATTCATCAATATACCTAACCATGTAAAATACGAATAATTATTATTTGTATTTCACATGCTTAGGTATATTGATGAATGTAATAAATACGATCTCAATTCTTATTTTGATCCGATTCGCCTCGGTCTACCCTATATGGAATTCCAAAATTAATTCCACATTTTTTCTATAATTAAAATTCGTACCTTTCTATAATTTTTAAATCTCTTTTACCAAATATCACATTATCTCGTGTACAATATTATAGATCTCGGCAACACAAAATCCTGAAATTGGGATTTTGTTCGAAAATAAAGTAAGTTCAAAACAAAGTTTACTTGATATTAAAATTACGAGATAACTGAGGAATAATTTTTCATTCTAACTCGTTGGGTAAATCCCTGACTGAGTCAATATTGTTATAGTTAACATTATCCAATGTAACACGGCAACTTGGAAAATAGTTAATATATAATATAATATATATATATATATTTAGAACAAAATAGATTTTCCAATGAAAATGTTAAAATCAGATTTTAACTATTTCCTTGTTATATTTTAAAAATTATCTAGTACTCATAAACGCAAAACTACTATGTCAAATATAAAAAGTAAAAATACAATGTTTAGAGAAAATATTTATGTAGAGATAGAAAGTTTACAAGAGATTGCGTATGTAAATTCTTCAGTTTTCAATGAAAACTTGATGTAAAATTATGGCATAAATGCGTATCGTAAAGATAACAATGTCTCTGTTCGAAAAAGTGAATAGAACGGCGCGTGGGGAAAAAAAGAGTAGATTGAAAAGACATTGTTTTCGTGATGTGCAACGTATGCATTTTTCTGTAAGTGAATCGATGTATGGTCACGTTATCTACGGTGAGAGATGGTCGTTTCTATGGATGTTATTGTAGGACCTAGTACATGAAGCATGACTGGAAAATTGAGATCGTACTCCAATTGTTTATTTGCTACTACTATTACATTTCACGGTACTCGAAACTCTTTACGACGCGCTATTCTACTTTTTAAGGCGTTACAATTTTAAATTGTTAAACTCTAATTATTCGCATAAAGTTTCTTTCACGGAATTTTGTTTATTTGCGCGGTAGTACTGTTAACAAGAAAGTTACATTTGTGTCGCACTTTCCATTAGAGTGCCATATATCAATCGCGATACGTGACGAGAGTCTAACGAGGGAAAAAGTTTCTTAGCAACTCCATGATATTTTATTGCTTGTCGTCTTATCGTAGATTTTATGGGGGGGTATAGATTTATGGCAAAAATCCAGCATGAATAAGATACGGGCATAGACGTTTTATAGCCTTAGATTTATCTCACATGTGCGTTAGTATGACGATGTCTTTTTTCATCGATAGATATGAAAAACCATATTACGAAAATTTATCAAACGATTGCTCAGTTATATAAAGTGATGAATAAAAGACAATTTAACAAAATATTGAATTAAATAAACATTAAATTCACACGTGCTTGATTTTTAATTCAACCGTTCGAGTTGTATAATTTTCGCAGTAATAAACAATTGTGCACAATAGTGTAAATCGGAGCAAAACACTGCAAAAACTCGTTGCTGTTCTGCCAAATGAAAAAAAAGTGTATTTCGAGACTTTTTGAATTCATATGCGTTCATCTCTTGACATTTGCCGTTCGATAATACGGTAATATATCGCGTGTCGTGTATAATGGAGCGCTTTTTGAGCAAATGCAAAATTTTCATAAATGTCACTGTCCTGATGAAGAAATGTTACCGCAACCATTTTTCAAATTTTTCATGCGATAATCTTGGCATGGTTTCCGACGTGATCTTTATTTATGCTTCAAGAGGAATACTGAGTCCCGCACTTACCACAATTCAAATCCTGATAAGAATTGTGTGGAAGCCGACAATAAAGACTTTAGTTTCTTTACACAGTAGCTTTAATAATTTCTTCTTTGTGAATTCGTGCAGATGTCTAAGGATTTATTAAAAAAGTATCCTTCTTCCGTTTGGTCTTTTTGAGGTAAAAATAATTCATTTCTTCAATTACTTATTACACGTAGGGGAAACGATACAGTGATTGACAGCATAAGATGATTGAGACTCTGTTATATTTGTACCCATAATAAATGAATTATTCGTCACGCGATTAATTGTAAGATACTGAGGAAGAGAGTTCTTCAAGTACTTTATGATTCATTGCCCAACGAGTAATTTGTCTTCTATGGGTACAAATATGTCATATAAGTGTCAATCACTGTATCCTTGTCAGTTACTGTACCGTTTATCCTACTTAATTTCGCTTTTTATAATTGTAAATTTTACTTAATATTTTTATAATATTATCACATTTCAACTTTATGCAATATTATTATTAGATAATTTTTTTAATAATTAGTAAAATATTTATAAAAACTATACAGTAATAAAAACATTTTGGAATAATTATATAATTTTCTTTTTTTATATCCTTTCACAAAATGATAACAAAATTTTTAATATCAGTAATAATAAATTAGTAATAAAATTCTTTCTTCAATATAGATAATTAATAATATAAACACGAGAATATACAATAGAATAGTTATCTTGGCCAATGGGTTTTTGCTATTCAGAATTTACAAATTACATTATCAAGACACGATATTATATATATTCATGGACGTGCGTTTCCATGATCATTTCTGCTTAAAATTCATTCTCCGGATAAAATCATATAGTGTGTGGATACGTCAGCGATTCCTTTCTTCGTTCCGTGCGGGCTTGGCGTCATAAAACCGTTCGATCTTCCGAAAAACGCGGAATAAAATGCATCGTGCGACCGTAACCGTGGAATTCCGTGTGAATAGCCGCGTATGAAACTTAAAGGTCTTTGCCTACCTTGGATGATAAAATGTTATCGTTAAGCTGCAGCTTAAACTTGATGAGAAATGTTAGAGCGATTCAATCTAGATGATTAAAATATCTCTTCTACTTAAAGTTTAGAAATAAAAAATAAAAATTTAATTTTTTGTATTTTAAAGTAAAACCTGACAGGTTATTAATTAAAAGAGGTAACATTCTGTAATGCATAAAATAAAAAACTTATTGAATCAAGAAAATCATTTAAAAGATATAAAAAAAAAAAATACAGATTTGGTATTGAGGTGATGATAAAAATTATCTTGTATTTTGTTGGCGTTCAGACAATTAAGATAAATAAAGTTTAAAACATTTAAAGAAGAAATTCATAATTTTCAAACTCAATTTTGTTTACTTCATTTACTTTACCTTACTTCGTTTATTTATGCAATAATCAACTGCATTTCAACGGTTGTACTTTGCATTTTACACTTCGCAGAACTTCATTTTTCATAAACTTAGAGGCGAACTTTATGCAGTATCTCTGTGAAATCTTGAAGTCGTATTTGTCCCGCTCCTTCTTTCTTTAACATTCATGAATTCAATTATCCGCCGTATTTCCCAAGGATGCCGTATGTCTAACAATTTTACAATTTGGCTTACGCCACGGCGTTTTCGTTACATGCACGAGAGAAATGGAACGATGCCGCACGAATAACGAGAATTTCTTGAGAGTACCAGGAAGAAACTAGCACGTGCATTTTACATCATTTCGTAAAAGGGTACGACAAGATACTGCCAGCCTGCGAGGAAATGCAGTCGTATCTAATACTTTGCATTCGTAAAATTGAGATAAAGATAAAGTTAAACAAGAATATTGGCTGCTGAAGTCATAATATTAAACTTTGATTCTCTAATTGTGCACATTCTTTCTAAACTTTTATCAAACTAAGGCGGATCTTTTATGAAGTTATTGTTTTAACAAAAGGGACATTTCTCTCGGAATTATTAATTAGCGGAAATATAGAAGAGTAACTCAATATGCTATATTGATTTTATAACTTTGTTATATATAATTATGATCTCTAATACTGCAATATAATTCAACACTATCTCTGTATAACAAACAATATAATCCAATTCTGTACAACAAATCACACACTATTCGATTTGATATCAATTGTATTTATTATCGT
The DNA here is from genome assembly GCA_011638315.1 of Tetramorium parvispinum. Taxonomy (NCBI): domain Eukaryota; kingdom Metazoa; phylum Arthropoda; class Insecta; order Hymenoptera; family Formicidae; genus Tetramorium; species Tetramorium parvispinum. The sequence goes on along the minus strand of VBVR01000190.1, from coordinate 18,800 downwards.
TGCAATTATAAATTTATATTGAAGTAATGCAAAGATAAATTAATTTTCTCTTATACATATAGTGCATTAATGATATTCCGCAGATTGCATTAACACAAGGGAGTCTTGTTCCGAGATTGTTATCATGGATTTCTACTGTGTCCTTATTGCAGAGGAATTTATGCAGCGCGAATATTCGTGCTTTAATTACGCGTATTTTTTCGTGTCCCTGTCTGCGGATTCGCTTTGCGGTGCTTAAATTCACATCCTTGCGCCTTTGTTCTGACTTTCGTGGGTGGGCTACAATGTAAATGCATATATGGAATGCAAATTCTGTTCGTCCTCCAGCGGAAACACACGCGAGGAAGCGTGAATGCTAACGACACGAATACAAAATACAGCAAGATCTTACAGTTGTCAATGAGATTCCAACCGTGAAAACAAGACTTTGCAGTAATACTATTGCTCTTTATTGTTAAAACGGGATATTACGAGTATCATTTTCTTTCGACCGAGAAATCAAGAAGAATGTTCTTTATTTTGGTGACCGAAAATATTCTTACTTTTTATGCAATAAATAAATTAAAATAAAGAATTTTTAAATTATTTATCAACTACATTATATATCAACTCGTTGATATTTTAAATATTATTTTATTTTGAAATTTGATTAATGAAGTATTAATTATCGAATCTTCTTATTAAAAACAGCGAATTTGCCGAAAAAGATTAAATAAAATCGAGGAAATATGCAACATATGTTCGCTAAGCATGTTTTTCAGCAAGTATAAATATGCACAAATTAATCAAATTTATTATCATCAGAAATTGTATAATATTGGCAAAAATTTCAATACAGACATTTCGATATTGTCCGTATGGATTTTGATCGATGGAAAGTTAACGTTACACTTGTTCGGCTTTAAGCTGGTTCAAATTTACAGTATCTTACTCCTCGAGATGTCGATAAGTGTCGATAAACTCCTACCGCAATATGAAACTTTAGCCCAAGTATCAAGTCTTCAATGCATCAACTAGCTATTTACAAGCCCAAATACTTCACTAATCTGTGCATTAATCCATTGGGAGAGTTCGGCTTATTGCCTATTAATTATTAGAAAGAGAATTTTTAATACGACCAGTTAGTAGCAATTCCTAATACTAGCTAAATATTGTACGTTTTTACTATTCCGTCGACACGGAAATAAAAGCAATATTATAGCGTTTTATCTAATTTCTAAATGTATAAATATACATAAGAAAATTATAATTATATATAAAATTTACTTTAAAAGAATTTATTACGAAATTAAATACATATATTAAGACTCCTCAAATAATAAACATGCATAATAAAGATGTAAAAACTTTTAAATTATTAGTAACTCCAACAAATTACTTGAAAGTTACTAAACTTTCTGAACAAATAGCGTACAAAGTTGTACTTTGACCAAACAAACCGTTTATATGTAATATAATGGGTATGTAAAGAGAAAAATAAAAAAAAAGAAAGAGCGAAGGAGAGGAGATAGAGCTGAGGAAACGCTATGTAATAAAAAAAACAGTAGCGTAGTTTAAAGAAAAAAAAAGGCAAAAGGAGTGATTTATTCAAGAAAGATAAACTGCAGGTCGTAATGGTAGAAAACAGGCGGGGAAAAGCGAAAGGGAAAAAGAGACAGGCAACAAGCGAAGAAGTGAGGAAAGAGTAAGGAGAAACGTGGCAAGAGAGACGAGAACTTAGAGGCAGAGACAGAGAAAGAGAGAGAGTGTTCGCGAAGTTATGTATTCGTGAAAAGTAGTTGAGAACTACGGATGGCTACGGGTGGCTACAGAAGCGATGGGATAGGTAAAAGGTAGATAGGGTAGGTCTGGACTCGCGCGGTCCTAAGAAGATAAACGTTGCTCGGACACCCCGACGGAACAGAAAGAGACAGAAAGAGAAAGAGAGAAAGAGAGAAAGAGAGGTAGTCATTCCTGCGTTATCCCGCTCCCCATTTCTTGCATTTACCCCGAAGCGAGGCGATGCGACGTCGACGAGGACTAGGGAGATCGTCGCAACTGATTGCGCGCAACTTCTCACTGACTGCTGATTGTGATTGGGCACAGGGCTGGTAAGTGGCGGTCTCCACGAGAAGAAGCTGCTGAACGACCTGCTGGACTCGTACAACGTGCTGGAGCGGCCGGTGGGCAACGAGTCCGAACCCCTGCAGCTGAGCTTCGGCCTCACGCTCATGCAAATAATCGACGTCGTAAGTGCCCAACTATTTTCTACAGTTTTTTCATTTGCCGTCGGACTGATTTTCCCTCGGCCTTCGATGTTCAACTTTCGGAGACTCGTCGCGTATCCCCTTCTTTCAGATTTTTGTTATTTCTGTTACTCTCGTATATGTATACTCTGTATTTCTGTGTTTGAAAAAATGCGCTAATCTTTTGGACATTCTTTACATACCTTAGAAGTGTTTCTTGTATTTTTGTGTTAGCCACGATATTTTCCGTTTGAAAGAACACTGATAATCAATATCTGTTCACTCGTTTATTATTATTTATTATCTGATTAGTAAAAACTTTCATATTATAAAGCATCTTTGAAATTTCCAAGAAGGTTTTAATAATCAGAGTTCATTATGGCATATTATTTCGATGGCGATGTAAACGTATTCTGTCTCACTATGTTATTCGTATAGTATAATTAATATTAATATGGGTCATATATAAATTCAGCGCGCATCGGTACATGTATCCTGTCATAAAGATGTTATTCATATCAGATATTATGACACAAATCAGAAATCTTGAATAGTTGAGAGAAACAATAATATATTCTTGAGCACGTTAAAACAATATACCATATATATTTAGTTAACATTCCTATTTCGTTTGCTACATATAATCTATAAATTATATATTTTTTAAACTCTACTAGACTCATTTTTTTAAATAACTGAAAAATATATTAAGCTTATTAATTGGATTAACTTAACGTGATTAAACATTTGAAAAGCTTAATAATATAATTGGAAACTTTTTTAGAATATCTTTTAAAATGGTCTGCAATATTTTATTTAATTATTAGATTAAATGCTATCAAATTATACCATCGACTAAAAAGTTACGATTAATTACATATATTTCGTGCATAATAGACTTACATGTATATCATTGACGAATATACACATACGAATATACTACGTTCCTCTCTTTAATTACATGAATTTCCGGCAAAAGGCGATAAAACAAAGAGCAATCACTGTAATGTTGCGATTTGTAGACGCGTATCAGTGTAATATATAGCATGCACACTAACGAATAAAAGTATTCCCGAATTTCGAAGTTGCGGTTTTAAGTTGGCCGCAGATGAATCGCGTGCACCGATCAACGTCACAGATCGACGCTCAGCATTCACCTAGTTCCACAGACACACTATAAATTAGAATAATAGCATCGGGATCGTTCTTAGAGAATCGCTTGTCTCGACTGTTTATACATTTGATATGAGTACTTTGATAAAAGATGTTTCTCTTAGCTTCATTAAATCCGCATTTGTGTCTCTACATTTAATTAAAAGAGAAAAGGATTTTGTAATTTTATATACATCAAGTAAACATCAAAACAACATGTAAATATCATAAAATGTCATAAAATTACAACTGTACAAAATTACAACTGTACAAAATTACAACTGTATTATTTTTTATTTAAATACAAAAATTTTTTAAAACATGCTAAAGAAAAATCGGCGTATTGATCTAAAAACTTCTTGAATATCACGTTTAATTTTTAAAATTTTAATATTTTTGTACTCAAATATTTAAGTATTTTATTAATTATATTTAATACTTGATATATATGTGTGAGTGTACAATGTGACATACGATTTCTTTGAAAATGAAATTCATTAATTCCGCAATAAATTACTTAACCCTTCAGTAGGCGCGTGGGGTATATTTTACACCCCAGACTTTTATTTTTCCTAGATTTCACATAAGCATTCTGGACGCATTTTAGTATAGAATCAATTGTTAACAAGAAAACGTTAAAATTAAAGATCGGATTTGTTTTGTATATTTTAAGATATATGCAATAATGAATAATATTAAACAAAAAATGAAAAATAATAATTAGTTTATTTTTATAGCATAAATAATGTGGGGTGTAATTTACACTCCGCGCGCCTTCTTACGTTTTAAATTTTGACGCGCCCACTGGAGGGCTAATTATATTGAAATAAATTGAAAGCTGTCAAGTAATAGCTTCATCAAAGGTTGCTCAACTAGTTGCTTAATTCGACTATCTCATTAGCCTCGAGAATGAAATTTATTACTTCGTTCGTCCCTCCATTTCCCCGGGTCACGCTGATTCGACGGCGAGGGGACAAACGGCGAAGTTAAAGCACAACTTCCGCAAAGAGGCCAATGATCGAGTCCCGTGTCTCGTATTCGAAACAGGAAGCTTTTAATTTCCGAAATCCGTATTGTCGATTGGAGCCGCGCGGCGGTTAGCTTCGGCGTTCCCGGCTTACTCCCTTTCAGCCGAGAAAGGCAGTATCGCCAACCTCGTGGTGCATGCGTGGCACCGAATATAAATAACGTGTGCATGCACACGAGCGTGCACGCCACGCGCTTTGCACTGCCGTTTATCTTCGGCGTTGCACGCTGCAATTTTCGACGCAGCGCCAGGGGATGCGCGATAAACTACCGAGAAGGGTATCGGGTGGGACGCAAACGCGGTATTGTGATCATGCTGGGTGTAATAATAATGTTCCGGTATTGATATTACGCGAGCATGTTGTGTTAATCTATTCGCTAAAAATTCAAAAGATTATTTACCAAACCAGACACGTCCCTCGAGTAAAATATCTTTCTCGCGTATCAAATTATTTTCTAAAGTAACATTAGTATCCTCTTACGGTATTTGCGTTACTTTATCGTTGCTGCATATCTTTTATCATTGAGGCGTATATAACACTTTTTGATAATTTAAAATGACTATATTTAAAGTCATTGCATGTTTATATGCCCCGCGAGCACGACACGGTGATTATTAAAATATATAATGTTCAATGATTCAGAAGATATTCGCCTTGCGGAATACAAATCAAAGTGTATGTCTGCACACGTGCTTTATCTAAATTTTTTAAAAGAATATAAATAAAAAGTGAGCGCTAGCTTCCGTTACATCAAACACGTATGCGTGGTCCTGTTCTTGTTTTCCTTATTACTTTTAAATTAGATTGTATCTCTTGCCTCAACCATTCCTCAAATGTTCATTGCATTACGACAAAAATGTGCGTATGGGCATATACCGTGTGTAAGTCTACGTGAGTGTCCGCATTGTATTGCGCTCGGATTCGTGGGATTGCTAAGCCCAAATGACTGTACGGATCAGTCATCCCTGCGGGGCTGCATCTAGATTGCACATCGCTGCATGTTGCTGCCATCTGCATCCCGTGCACTCATGCACACGTGTCACTGCCTATCGCTTCTGCGCATTCGGGCATTTCGGTGTATGCTATTGCGATCGTTGCGGATATCTATAAAGCCCTGACCGTATGAAAAGTCCATGTGCGAGATAGCAACTTATTCGGAACAGCCGGCAAAGTCACCCTGCTAAGATAGATGGATAGATAGATATTCGCGTGATCTAACGAATGACATATCGAGCTATTTCATAATCATTAGAAAGCCCTTTTTGATAACCATCACTGGACATTTTAGCAAGCGCATTTCAGATGAAAATTTTATTGAACAAGATTCTTCAATTGCACGAATCTGAATTCATGAAAAGTTTCTAAAAATACTTATTTTTATTATAATTATTTTTGGCAGTATACATTTAATGCGGTGTATGCATTTGCTTAGTGTATTCATAAATTGATGTGCTTTTAGAAAATCTTAGTTCCTGTTGTAAAAAAAGGTAGTTTGCACCCTGCATGTAACGAACGTATTCTAATATTATTTTCAATCAATAAGAAGCTTTTAATGTCATTGCACACTGAATTAATCGGCGGAAATTTAATTGTAGGGTGTCGATGTGTGTGGCGCGATATCGCTACCTATCTTCCTCTAATCCGACAAGTAGAAAGAAACGCGGTAATCTATTTTTTTCACAAAGATTCAGACACGTCTCACACGTACGTCACGGGATATAAAAACATTATTGCCACTAAATAAATATATGCAAAAAGCATATATTTATAATATGTAAATATATGCAAAAAGTATAAATAGAACTTTGTAGCTATTGAGGAGTCATTTATCTAAATTATCTTCAGACGCATTAATAAAGTCGCCTTTTTACCGAAATCTCATTTCTTCTGTATTAGTCAATATCTATGAATTGTCCATGTATCCATTAAACATTGTATTTGTTTATTTATTTGAGAAGCGGAAAAACATAAATTCAAAAGCACATTTTTTGACACGTAAAGATTTTCATATTATTTTCAAGATGGATGAAATAAATTCCGATTTAGTAAATTCTGTTAGAAAAAAGCTATATGTTATTTTCAACAAATTTTTTCAGATGTTATATAAACAGGTTTTGTTTTAAAAGTTTTTAGTCATATGAAATAACAATGATTTTTTTATTGTATCATTGACTTGTATTTTTTTTCAATTAGTGGTATGTAACTTTCATTTATTTTATTTTATAACTATTAGCTTGTTTTTCCGATTTCAGTGATACGAAATCGATATTTTGGACTTGTTCTTTTTTGCTTCTCAGATAAAAAGATTCTCGACCTAGTATTGTAAATTCTTTTTACAACATTAAGAGAAACCGATTATTTATTTAGAAGCTCTTCCTCATGTGAACGCTATGATGCTCGAAATCATGAACAATTTCGCTCTTGAAACGCCTGCTCAGGAGTGAGTTTCAATAGTGTTCCGCAGTGGAATAGTACTTAGCCCGGAGATTAGTCGAGTTTCAGAGCTCACTTGCAATGGCACCGACTATCTCCTTTCTTCGGCCGGGCATGTGCGTTTGCTGCACACCAACGTTCCTCCGTCGACGAAGCGAGAAGGAAACTCACGGTGTTATCATCAATGCGCGCAATATATTTCGGCACACGTTCCCTTAGGGCTGCTTAAACTTATCTCATGATGAGTTTGTCTTGTAGATAAGCGTAGCTTAACAAATCGGCTGTTGGGTGTATCCTATCCTAGACGCGAAAATAACTAGCAGCACTTCCGCAATTTGTCGAGAGTCGTACAGGAAAGCGTAATTTATTATTAGGCTATTATAAAGTTTACAACTTTCGGTACTTGTCTTTAGCTAAATATTTATAGGGGATAGAACATGAGATTGTGAATAATAGCAGGATAAATAGCGGAGTGATTTACGAGTCATTATATAAAACGTTAATAGCACATTTCTTATTCAAATTAGAAATAAAAATCTTTATGGGAGAATATCGAAGTAAGCCATCATTTCTTGCTATTTCTTAAATGTCAGTATTAAATTTTCTAGTAATTAAATCTAAAATTTAAATTGTATTAAACTCCATTTAAATTAATTGAAAAATTAAATTATTATCTTTATCCATTGAAACTTTTATTTAATAAACTATTTATAATTCGGACTGTCTCGATATATTTGTTCAAATAATAATAATTTTTTTAATGTGTGATCGATTGGAAAAATTATATTTTACGATAAAAAGAAAAAAAATGAATATTAAGAACTTTATGTGAATAATTAACTTGATCAAAATACAATGTGACAATTAGAAATTCGTATATAATAACTTCGTTCTTTTAAAATAAAAAAACATATTTTACATGATGATGTATAGTAAAAAATAATCAGAAATTTCTTTACCTATTGAATTCTAAACGGATTTGGAGAATTAAACTTCTAATCCTTTTTTAATTCTTTATATATTTCAGTAGTAATGAATCGCGTTCTTTTTTTAGTCGTGCCATTTATTACAATCTAAACCGGAGCTTAAATAACCAATCGCAATTGCGGAATCGATAATAATTCAAAGTCTTAGTGAAATCGAATTGGAAATGAAGTTGGAACGTGAACGACTTTCGCGATGTAATACAAAGGCGTACTTCTAAAGCAATACAATTGGTTTCTTTTGTTTATTTCCAAGCTGTGATATTATTGCGAATTTTAATTTAAAATAATAAAATAGATTTTATCTTTTCTTTATTAAATTCGCGAGAATCCGTTTTCTAATAATAAATTCGTAATTGTATAATGGCAGTCTTTTTACAGATAGATACACGTTAAAAATTTCGTGAAAAGTTATTAATATAAATATACATTATAAATCAACATTAAAGAATTATTTTATACAATATATAAGAAAACGTTAAATCACTCGGTATGTATTTAATCGTGTATAAAATAATGTTTTATTTGTTTCGTATATTCCATGACACAGTCATATATTGCATCTTATAATTTTCGAATTAATAGCAGCCATTATTTCTTTTCGTTCATCGTAATTATTCTCATTTGCCGAGTACCGAAAGCGTCTCACGTAATTGTAAAATTACACGTACGTTAAACGCACGTTTCACGGTGCATCATTACGATCTAGATTTCCTGGCATGTTCTCGCATTAATACTCCGTGCATTTACGACGCTCGCACACAACTGACGCTTTCTTCGCTTTCCGAGGAGTTGGAATACTATTGCGTTGGTTACACTTTGCGAAACGATTTTCAAAATGACGATGATCTAAGTTATAGCATTCCGCATAGCGTATCTACAGAAATTTGATTTTCATCTAGTTTTCTAGTGTATCTAGTTTTTCTTAGTCATATTTTGCTGTTTGATTAAAATTTTTTATTGGAAAGTTACGTATCAATAATAATATTTACGAATACAAGCAAATTCTCAAGATTTCTTTTACATCTGAAAGTATATTGCTATTTTTATCATTTATAATTATTTATTTGATTATTATAATGTCTTATGACATTATTATGAAGTTTTTTACTAAATTGTCTGAAAATTCAGGATATCGTAATACACATCCTGCTTTTTATTTTGTACTATAACTTATAGGTATGCAATGTATCGACTTTTTCACTCCGTTCATTGTGCACGCGATAAACTTTTGGTGAACGCAAAAATTGTTTTACTCGATAATCTAGATCGATTTTCGTGTGACATTTGGCCCATTTTCATTCGTGGTTTTACATTATAAACGCTCCGCAATTTCGTGTCGCGAATTCTAAACAAACATGGAATACGTCGACGACAAATGCGTTCAATCCATACAAATTTAGTGGAAAATTAAATAGTAAAAAACGTGTTTCGCATCCTTATTCTATATGTAACAACAAAGCAATTGTCGTTTTTACCTTATGGTTGCAAATTAATTACAAAATCTGGAATTTATTAATTTATAAAATGGTTCTCTGAGTTAAATTTTACACAATCACATTTACATTATATTCTTCATTTAGTTTTTATAGAAATTTATTTTTTTAACAAAATCGCCACTTTTTAAACATATTTTGTTCCTTGTTGCAATAAATTATAGTTTTAGATAAATAATAAATTGCTTTTTTTGTAGTTTTACAATAGAAATGTTTCATCAGTTCTGAAAAACGCCGATTGTCGAACTGACGATTGTCTCACTTTCTAAATAAGAATGTAATATAATGAATTCACATTACGGTAGTTTGACACAATTTATAACAATTTTAAACGTGTCGCTAAAAATGATATTTTGTTTAGAGAACTGTGTAAAATACATTGCTTTGTTATTTCTGATATATATCACCTCTCAAATGGATGAATATTAGTTTCTCTTGGATTGTTAATGAAATAACATAAAAATAATACGGAGAGACATTTGCAATTTACAGAGATATAACCCGTTTTCCTTTTTAACTGAATAAAAAAAATGTCATCTTTGATGTTCCGTGACAAGTTAATAAACTTCTGTAATTGCATTTCCAACGAAACAAAGTTTGATGTAACGATATTATGTGTTGGTATTAAACTTAGGATTAGATTCATAACAGTCGTTCTTGTACGTTGTTATATCCATATTTTCCTCGTTTAGTATTTTATATGTTTTGTATTAAAGAAATATTTAAACATTGATATAAATTTCGTTTCAGTTCTACAAACACTGAAGTTATTCGTACTAAGATTTATCGAATTCCTTATCGTAATTTGAATGGTTACTGAATGTGCTTAATTAAAATAATTTCTAAAGTCTATCACGTCCGCGAGGCATAGTTTATCAAGTTAAAGCATTTTCCAACATCCATTTTCTGTCAGAAAACTTCTTCTTGCTTCTACTGGAATCTCAAAGTTAGGAGCAAAAATGAGGTTCCGCAGTCAATGTCAGAAACAGGGTGCTATAGTCTTTCAACTCTTAAGCTTTTTGCAGTCAATACACATTTTTTTAATATACGAAAAGTACTTCATAAGTATAGCTATAAAACTTTATATATAGCTTACTGCAATGTTCATTTTAAATTATTTGCCAATTAAATATAAGTAAAAATTAATGTAAGTATCCGACAAGCAAGAAAGATACAAATTTAAATAAATGACAATAATGAATTATTTTGGTCATTTTTTAAACATATCTATATATATTTGTTTTAAAATTTTAAAAGTTTAATATAAGAAAACGAAATAATTTAAAAACTAGAGCATCATAAACGGAAAGTAAAAAAGTTCAAGAATCTCAACAGCAATTTCTTCATCGTTAAATATTTTTCAAGTGATTATGCAATAAGTTTATGTAACAGTTTTATTTTTAACTGTCCACGGAACTGGCCCAGCTGTGGAAAATATCAAGATAAATAAGTTGACGTTATTTTATCTCAAATACTAAGCAATTTGGCACTCTGAGTAAAAAGCTTAAGTAGTTAAAGCCAGTCTATGACCAGACGCGGCTTCGAGAAATTCAAGAGATTTTAAGGAAGAAGGGCCATATCCCCAAGGGCACTAAGGTTAAAACCTCGACGAAATAGGCTGTGGGAGAACTTGCCAAAAGAGGGTCTCGCGATCTGTAAATCCTTGGTTAAGCCAGGACGTGGTAAACTTGATTGGTCGGAAATAAGAGCGAGCGGCTCAATGAAATTTGCATAGCCAATACAGATTTGCATGCGCATATTACACGATCTCTTTAAAATGTAACATATCTTAATCTAGATGGCTTAAATATTTCAAATAACAAATATGTGAAAGAAAAGTTCTTGTAAATTTCGAATTAATTACCTAAATAATTATCGTAAAATAAATTAATAGTAATTTTGAATATTGTTTGTTTAATTGCATTTTTTAAGATATTCCACAACTGATATTAACTTCAAAGTCATTAATGTTATTTTATAATTTTATCAAGAAATTCTTTAAATAAATAATTGTATGAGTAAATATTTCTTCTATAAATATTTTTATGAATCAATTGTCAAAGAAAAAGATTGTTCCAAAATGCCATAAACCGGAGCGTATCGAGATTAGTTTAAAATTCGCTTTGCTTGCGATCTTAATGCGTTTTCGTTATACACTGTGTAAAATCGGGTAGAAGTGCGCTTTCTATGCGAATGCCGAGCGTGCCGCAATTCGATTTCGCACACGACGTGATGCAATTCGCAAGTGGAAGAAAGCCAGCTAATGGGGCTAGAACGACGACGACGACGACGACGACGAAGGGAAGGAGTCGCAGGGTTTCTATCTACTCTCACCCTCAATTCGCTTCGTCGCTATTCCCGGTGGCGAACGCGGGCGCGAATGACGCATAGCGTCAAAGATGCGTCAGAGGCTGCAAACTGGATTTGTTCGACGGGGAAATGTGCAGTATTTGTGCAGCGAGCCCGGTTGCGCCGCATTACCGTTTATTATGGCGGGTCACGTACCGCGAAAAGTTTCCCGGGCTCGACGTCCTACATTGAATTAACTGTCCGCGCGCCGTAATTCATCACTATCACCGCAATGGCGTCAAAACATCGCGAACAAGATAAATGAACGATTAAGATAGAAACGTGCTATTATCGCGTCACGCGAACTTGCGCGCGCTTTATCATATAAATAATAGCGGCAATAAAGTTACCATTGATTGGCAAAGCTCCATCAATTTACTTCAAAATGCTTTCTATTTTATTTTTACCTTTTAATACATTAGACTACGTTTTTTTATTATATCATATAAACTATTAATTACATTAGCGATACGTTTATCAACACGCATGATGCGATACGATTCTCAAAAATATATGGAATCGCTGCAAAAAGCAGAATGTAATGTCATACAGAAAATATCATACATTCCAATAACGTGCCTTGTAATTGAACAATAACGTGCGTTTAAATCGCACTTGAAATTATTGAACGATCGCAACTGTGAATATTTGTCCTCTTAATTTTTGTACTTTTATATTAATTAAAAAAAATGGCAAAATATCATCACATGGTTAACCACCACTCAATAATATTTATAATACTACAACGTAGCAAAACGTGAGCTTACGTGAGATAATGTAGTGTTCTTATTTTTAGTCACGCGAATGTAATAAATGAGTTTGCTCATCAGCAACCGCCCTTATTTTCTTGATGACACGACCCTCTCTTGATTTAGCTCATTCTGGCGAAGATGAGATAACGAGAAATAGATGGAAAATTTGTAAAAGTGAATTATATAAATATATAATTATATATACTTATAGTACAAGTATAACAATTTTAATATAATATACATAATAGATATTATACATTATAATTTTATTACATATTTATATAATTTTTGAATTACTATATGTTTGGTTTAAATATCTGCAAGTTTAATATTTTCGTGATCTTTTATGAACACAAAAAATCATACAAAGATGTTTGTAATTTTAATTCTGTGAAGAAAAATGCACTTAAAATGTAAGATGTAAGTAATATATTCACTTGAATATAGTTATAAGATGACTTGTGATTTTATAAACGTTTAGTAGAACAATATATTTATCGCGAAAATACTATTAATATTGGATTAATTTAACACGTTGCTATTTTTCCGTGTTATATTATATGTAATAAAAAATTTAACTTTCACGAATTAATGAAATATCTATAGTTTTTCGATTAGCAGCTGTAACAATAGACAATTTTAATGGAAAAAATCAACCGTATGAATATTTATTTTCATGTTTTCCCACTTTTAAACGTGAATAAATATAGCTTGAGAAACAGGACGGATAAATGCTAAATATATATTGCTTAAAGCACTTCGTCTTTCACGATCGGAAATTTCGGAAAGTGCACCGTCGGAAATTGAAACGGTGCGCGGATGATTGTCTGTTCGCATAGAGACAAATCGTCGGCTGTATTGCATCGTTTATGATACAGAACACCCATAAATGCGCTACGTGTTAGACAATATTGCTTTCGGCGCTGAAACGGAAATGCCGGTCACGCAGCGATTTCGCCGCTGGAAAATGACAATACATACTGCGCGAGCAGCTACTCACAATCAGTTACATTTTCCCGAGAGGGGAGAAATCGTTACTACATTAAGTAACAGCTGTGCAGCGAGTCTGTGAATTATCTTTGCAGAAATTTCTTGTAATAAAAATTTTAACGTTGCCTGCCTTCGAATGGTGTAAATGAAGAGGAAGTTAATACTAAAGCTAAAATAAAAGTCACGCAATTAGCACGATCAATGATGCGAAGTAAAGCGGCAGGATCTTCATTTGTGACGGAAACGTGCAATCAGCGCATCGCGCGTCAGCGTAACAATTTGTATTGTTACGAGATTGCAAAATTGCATTAAATATCTCAAATTGGTGACGCAACATCGCTCTCCGTTCGTGTATCTTGCATTCGGGAAAGTTATCGCGATACGGCAACTAATTTATATTATTTGTTACGGCATAAATTGATTCACGGACGTAAAGTAAATCCCGAAACTTCGTTCGCTCGTACCTGGGGTCGCGCACGTGATCTGTGTGTATCACAGCTTTTCCACTGACGGCGGCAGCTTATCCCACTTCCGAAGGGGCCGTGAACGTGTGACCCGTTGCCATTGCATGGAACCCATTCTTCGACGGATATGAGAAAACGAGCTCTCTCCGAACGCGCCAATATGGACGTACACGCGGAAATGAAAAGCGAGAATTATTAATCATGCGGCGAGCAGGGAGAAGCGAGCGAAATGTGGAACGCACGTTGCGGATTCTTTCGATCGAGTCGGCGATTCACTTCGCGATGCGACATGTGGTTAATAATGACAGAACAAAGTGGCTTAGTAATAAATGGGTTAATCTTCAGAAACAGAAGGCATAAATATCGTGCGCGCAAGTTGCCCAAGTGATCGAATTTATTTTCCCCTAGGGATTTATTAATCCTTCTTTCTGTTTTCTCCCGCTCGAGACTTCTTTTTCTTTTCAAGGGACTCACCCTTGAAGCAAAGACATCGAAAGATCGGTCACTAACAAAATTACATGTGGCATCTGCTTCCGACTCGATCGTCGACGATTGTTCTCGATAACTTCTTCGAAGAAAGTTTCCGCACTTACGGGCGAGTTTATACTTCCGTAAATCAGTTCTCCGCACCGGGGATAAAGTTTACGCTCCTTCGCGTACTAGCCGCGCGATTTTAAGCTAGTTGAGAAAAATTGTAGCGATTTTGTAACTGCATCTCTAGAAGGCTCTTAAGTTTCGATAAGCTTTTTATTCAATGGACATCCTGGAGTACCAAACTGGATATTTTCAAATATAAGTTTAGCACGAATCGTTAAAAAGTTCAATTGATACACGCTTTGAGCATTAACGCAAATACTTAAATTGATTTCTTCTATTTAAGTATTAATTTTAGTAATTTGAGTGACAGTGTAAATACTTAATAATTAATATATTTATAATTATAACAATATTTATAAAATACATATATTAAATATTCCAAAGATTTATGCAAGTCTTTTAATAATTACTTTTAACAATTAATTACTAATAATTACTTTAATGTAAACAATTCTCATGCAATTTTTCCGTACTGAAAAACTTTGCTTTCTTTACAGCTTAATCGCTATGAGTTTGCTCAATATTAAGCATAGACGGATTTTAGAACGGATTACATCTCAAAAGGTTTAATAAGTAGTGAATTTTAAATTAATTTCCGGTGGACTTTCCTGCGTAGAATTTTAATCAAGATATAATTATCAAGTTATTTACTCTATCGAATATTAAATGGTAATAGAGGGACTTGACTGTTGATCTTAGCAATGAAGATTTTACTTCCCAAGGTATCCTAAGAGATACACTCTTTTAGATAGCTTCAAAAATATTATATACACAGAGAGAAAATACATTTCTCGTTGTTGTCTGTAATTGATTAAATTTTGCGCTTTATTAAGTGCAAAGATTTCGTAAAATGTCAGAAAGAAAATATAGACTTGTTTCTACTTTGTTTTTCTAATGTCTTTGTTATTTTATGGGTAGTTATTTTTTTGCTATATTGATTAGCAATGAAAATAAAATTGATGTTGTTTTATTACTTATTTATCGTGGTCTCAAGGTAAATTTATGATGGTTGCGTTACGCAAATTGATATTTTTTCAGGTAGAATTAATTATATCAAAGTATGTATAGAGAGAGTGCAAATAATTACAATAATGAATCAAATATTGCTTGTATTGTAACATATTATACCAAACGAAATTGTGAAATAATGCATTCAAACATTTGATATCAACTGGATCAATATATTTATAGCGGAATTATTCATCTTAACTAAATAAATGATCTATCATGATTTCTCGATCTAAACTGAGATCGTAGAACCATATGCGGTTTTATCGACTGACCGATGCACGTGATATGTTGCAACCTGTTGCGCTTGATGGACAGTCTTGAGCAATCCACTATCCAGTGTTTTCCTAATCATTATTTAAATTAATTGCGCAAGAAACGCGTATGCATATTAATATAAAATTAAATTCAAGTTACGTCTCTCTCTCTCCCTCTCGCTCTGTTATAATGAATGATTTATGACTAATAATTGAAAAACGACTGAATCTATTACATACAATCTACATAAGTACAATCTATACATCTTTAATCCAATAATGTAATTATTTGCAATCCTTTTGTTGCAGCGAAAATTATTTAAGCATTATGATATTTTTAGGGGTAGCAATTTTTATTTAAAATGTATTGATTATTAATATGTACCTAGCATATATTGTTTCTTAGATGCGCGTTTTGTTTCATTTTTCATTCAATTATTGGGATGCTGGCACTAATTAGCGCAATCAGCGATGTAATGCTACAGAACGTAAATTCAATTTCGTTCTCGTTAAGCCGAAGTTATATCGCGGCGTGAAAAACAGTCGTCCGTTTATCAATTTTGCAGGCCGAACAATGCGCATTAGTTTACGAGTTCGCCGAGTGTGCCGTTTGTATGCGCGTGCATAATAATTATCGTGCCGCGAATCTTCTGACTGCGGTAAAGTTACGCGTTTCACCTCGTTACGCCGCAGTTTCTGCATTCAAGTCCGCAGTCCGCGTTGTGCAACCACGACAAAAGAATATGCTCGCGTCTCAAAAATTGCGCGTGTCTACCCAGAAATTAACTATGCGACGGAAGGAAAAACTAACTGCTACAATTTATATGTATATATAATCTGAGAATTTCGTAAATATATTAATACCTCGAGATAGCGCGATTAAAGGAAAAATTGCTCGCCGCGAGAATTTATGCCGCATTATGTCGCGAGTTCGTATTTCGCACACGGGATACGTTTGTTTCTCGGAAGATATCACGCTGTCAGCGGGTATCGAGCACAGATTTCCCCGCGGAGCCTCATACTTTCACAGCATATCTTTCCGTTTCGCATGCAAATTTCATCACATGATCCGTGACATGCCGTGCACTTTATCACGCGTCGCGTTGCAGACACGCTGAAGATGCGCTATCATAAATTTCTAACTGCGCGAAATGGACAAACGATTTATATCGCTATCGACATGTGTCCTCACCGTAGCTAAGCGGGCCGAAATTAATGGGCCGGAGAGATCAGTTCGCGAACTTGTTCGTGATCGCAACTGTCATAGATTTCGCACGAAATTGGCACGATTGGAAACGTTGTGCAAAATTTATCGTAGTCATCGGACTACTCGATACTAAATCCGCAGTCGCAAGTATTTTCATCGGTTCAATTTACATGTAGTCTTTAAAATCTCATTAATCTAACAATATATTTTTGTGCATTACATATTTTTTCTTTTAAATAGGAAAAGAGTGAATATCTCTGTGACAACAATTTGTTATAAATTTTGAAGTCATTGGATTAGATTAGAGACATTTGAAATTGCATTAAACATTTTATTTCAAATGTTATGTCTGACATTAAATTTATTATAAAAGAATTTATAATTTGTCTCTCTCTTTCCGCGGAAGTTATCTGTATTAAGCAGCTGATTTAGCTATACCTTTTAAAATGTTATATATGAATATAATGTTGTAGTCAGATAGAATTAATCAGTAAATCATAACAATATTTTAACCTTACAAGTATATTCATCGTGCAAGTATTTCTTTATTGTTTTCGTAACATTATCAAATTGATATACACCTGTGAGAAAACAGAAATTCTCATAAGACCTTGATCGAATCGATATACCGAAGTCGTCAGTTCGTCGGCTCGAGCTTAACACGCGCAAGAGAGCAGCTATCAATCAGTGCAATCATCTCGAAATGGCGGCGGCAGTGAGATCAATCGCTACTGTCGATGGAACAACTCTGCACCACGTTACGACCCTCTCGATTCCACTTAGCGCAGACTATCGCGTTGCAATCGATTCGAGCGCGGCTTCCGCTCACAAAGGAGCACATCCGCTGTTACTGCGCGAGTAAAACGCATGCCATTTAAAGTCGACAGTGAACACGAACATGTATGTTCGGCTACCAAAAATATTTTTCTACTCTTTATATACTTTGTTTCTATTCCTGGCTAATAAAAGTGCTTCATATAAAACAAATTGGAAATACGTTATGAAAGATAAAATCGCGGGAAGGAATATTTTCTTAAATAATGTTTATCTGAATAAATGCATTTTTATTCGCTATTTATTATTACGCTACGCTTCAGGCCCACTTATTTGTGATTGTCGACGTGTACAATCGAATTGAGTTTGGTTTGCGTTTGTATTGGACAGCGCCTACTGTTCTCGCGCGAGAAATGTGTGTCATTAAAGTCGACAGGCTCTACACACGAAAACGCGCGTTTCCGTCGAAAGCATCTCTATGTAATCGAACCAAATTTCGCATCGAGCGAGCTGATACGCATTTAACGGCCTTTTGGACATCCAATTATTCAGTGTGTTTGTCAAGAACAATACGATACTGTAACCCAATTTATATGAATAACAAATCAGTATAATTTAAATAATAATAATACCGTGTACTAATAAACGATCCAATCATATTGGAATAATTGCTTTAGTTCCTTAGTTGGTTAATTCAATTTTAATGTCCCCTCTAATATTTCTTCGAGCGTAAACTTTACAAAATTGTGCTTCAAAACTTGATTCGCATTTAATAGTATACAATTAATTTAACAATTAAACTTTATTTTGTATGAAAAAAATGTATCTAAATAAGAGAAAAATTTGTAAAGTGTAAATCCATTCCGGTACTTTTAGAATAAAATTTTTTAAAAAATTTAATATTAAATGCATTCATAATTGTATATAACTCGAATATTACATAAAAGTTCTGATACCATTACATAGTAAGTTATTATAGTGGAATTAAAAGCAATATTCATGTCTATCAAGCTAGAATACCCATATAGGCACAATCATACGAAACTGTGCGGAGAATTTAGTGCTCTTTATGTGCTAATTTATTG
>VBVR01000189.1:0-67319 GCA_011638315.1 Tetramorium parvispinum | reverse complement strand
ATGTAAGTAGTATATATATATATATATATGTATATATATATATATATAGTATGTTATTTACATGAATATTAATTAATGACTATTTATCGAATTTGAGCTGGGTCATCTATTTTTATTGGTTTGGGAAATAAAAATAAAAATTACGATTAAAATAAATAATAAATAATATTACATGACCTAAAAAAACAGATAAATTATTAAATTCTCCAAAAAAGATAACTTAATATTGAAAAGTGGCAAGCATATAATAATTTATCTGAATTGACGAAAGAATGTTTAATTATAACAAGTATGATGTCAATTATATCGTAATAGATAATTTGTTGCAGTAACAGCAACCGTTCGTTCGCCTACAACTTTCATGAATTGTATTTCATATCTTAGCCTTCAGAGGTTAATAAAAATAATCAGTGTCCAAGAATTCCACGTCTCGTAATAGCAATTCCCGCGATCTTTATTACTGACGAATGCCGTTGTCAGTTGACTCTATTAAAATTCCCAACGGTGCCAAAGAGTACTTTGGCCAATGTTACACAAAGCTAGGACGTTATCTCGCACAAACGTCATATTTCCACTTACGTCTTCAACATCTCTCATGAATTGCGCTTACAAAGGGCTGTCAACAATGCTTAGTCGTGTATCGTTATCTTGTTATACGTTAAATTATATATATATATTAAATATATATAATTTTAATTTCTTAGAGAGTTAATAATTTAATATTTAATATTTTATAATTTATTAAAAAACTCAATTTTATTTATTATTCGTTTTAATCATAATCTCATGTATTCTTAATTGCATTCCTGGCATATCTAATAGTTATATCTAATATTAGACAATCGATCGTTACGCTCGTGTAAGTATTCAATAAATTAAAATATCTTAAGTGCATAAACATACATCCACATTTCATATACACACAGAAAAAAAATATGTATGCAACTGAAACAGATAGCAGTAAGATACCATGTCAGCTCTCGAACAGGCGTCGAAAGAATATTTTTTTAACGCTCTGGAGCGTTGAAAACATGTCGCAAAATCGTGCGGAAAGAAGTAACTATCATGCTCGTGGTGCTACCATTTTACTGATTCTTCCTACGAGACAAAGAAAGATCAGAGAAAGAGAAAGAGACAGACTGAGCAAATCGCGAATACCGAAAGAACGGCGACAAGAACGATCGCGATCGGATGCAGTCTATTTTCCGCGCTGTTGCGCCGAAAGCGGGTCGCCGAGTCGCGCGCGAAAACGTAAGGAAACGAAGAACAATATCCCGGTATGCAATGGGGAGAATATTTACCATTCGAATGACATTCTTGCACCCATTAGACAACATATTTTTTTCAATTTCGGTTGAATCACGCAAGAGAAACGCAAGAACGATTAGATTTTCTGGGAAAAAAGCTGATATTTTTTTAGATATAGATATTAACGGCTACATAAATCAACTGTTATCCGTGGAAATTCGAATATTTTATTATTTCTATAGACAGAAAATCAATATAAAAAAGATATACTCTTTTATAATAATAAAGCACGAAATATTAATTTAAATATGAAAAAAACTACTATAAGTATTAAAAAATAATACACTAATGTATGATACTTTAATGAAGATTCATACCGTTTTTTTTATTTTCTATGTGGATTAGGGATGCTAAATACCTAGATATTTAAACTTCACTTGATTTATTTAATCACACGTTCAATTCTATTCTATTGAAACATTTACAGTCAATTTACAGCCAAAAGAATGAGATTTGAGCAGTTCATTTTTGAATAATTTCATAGAAAAGGAGCGTATCGCTATAAATATACTTTTATTCAGTATATTAGTTAAACCGCGTCACGATAAAAAATTTTTTCTGATATCTTTCTATTCTACATAAAATAATTTCCAAGCTGGATTATGCAAATATTCTTTTCGGCCATTAATGTATTCTTGGAACAATGTAATTAACATAAATTCAATTCGTATTTGCGTTTGCTTACTTAAAGTACGTGTACGGAAAGTTTGTCCGGAACAGGAAGTAATTTCCCTTATTAATTGCTGAATTCAAAGTGGTTCTCATAAAGGAGCTAATTATAGACATCGTTAAGCTGATTTAGTGCGGATGAAATTCCTCCTGGTCTATTCCGGACTTGGCGTCAATATGAGAATTCTTTAGAAATGCGCGCGGGACGATGTTAAAAGGTCGTGACGTCAAGTTCAATTGAAAACGATTAATTATCGAGAGACGAATTTGGCGCGTGCCTGTACTCGCTCGCATGAGCTCATTTTTTTTCCTTCCGGCATTTTCTTCTCGCTTCTATTTGTGGATGGAAGAAGGAAGGAAACCGGCGGTTTCGCCGCGAAACTCGTTTTTCTGCAAACGGTAGCGCGGTGTCCTCTCGAGCACGCTGCAAACACGTTTAACAACCATCGATTGAAATATCACGACTATTTCACCAAGCGAAAGAGGGAAAAGCGACGGGATGGGAAATATTTCATCGCACGAGGACTGTAGTCGAATGCGTACGTATATATGTATGAAAAAAAGAAGAGCAATTTATAAGTTGTATATTTAATACAGTTAAAACGCGTGCAATTTTCCAAACTGCACGTCACCGCAACTGTGGTTAAATAAATATTTATCCGTCTTGTATTATAAATATAAAATTCATGGATGTGAGGAAGAAGTGGGAACTAACTTGCGGAAGTAATCTTGTTGAATATGCATCAACTATCGCGTTCCCTCCTCTATATATCTTATAACGTGATCATTCGTTTCATAATTCACGAGAAATCTGGCGCATAAACAGAAGTGTCAGTTTAATAGGGAAAAAGAAATAGTTACATAAATGGCACAATGATATTGGAAAATAACTATCTTTAATTAAAATCTCGCAGGAGTGCAAAATTAGGGAGGAGGGGAAGAAAACTGTATAAATCCTACATAAGGTTATTTGTACGTGTATTTTAACATGACGTACTGTTATATGTTCAAGTCAGAGCACGTAAACACATTTGCTTTTCAGAGAAGTTATTTTTCCTCGTTTGATAATGACCGTTATCAAGTATACCATTACGCGAGAGCGGAAAGGTTCATTTACACCGTTGCAATTTTTGTGTCATGCAAATAATGTGGTTCGGTCATGCAGCAATGTGCAAATCTCAGCTATTTATGCCCGACATGCAGATTGACTTTTACGAATGCATTTTGATTTCTATTAGGAAATCATCGCGATTCGTATGCGGCTCGCAAATATATATTGCTCTCCAAATAAGAGGAACGGAAATTTCCCGCTTGAAAAATTCCCTCCCGCTTGGCTTCGCGTCGACGTAGTCCGTAGTACGCGCGTTATGCCGAAACATTTATCAGCTTCACTAATAGAAAGTGACTTAATATGAAACGTGATAAAATCCGCGTTCGCGTTCACCGCAAAATTAATCTGTAAAAACGCCGGGCGCGTAAGCGTTCATACGGAAGGCATTAAGTCAGGAAAGAAACCATTTGTATCTAGCCGTTATATGGCGAGCCCGATTTACATGGATGTAATTATGCGCGATCGACAAAATAGGGTGGGCAAATCGTATTACACAAGTGGCAGTCGCCGTAACGCGATTTGATACACATGCGGAAATGCTAATTGAATTTCTTGATTAGAATATCCCGACTGTAATCTGTAATATCTGCGGGAAAATAGAATTCGATTAACGCGATTCCGTTGTAAGCGATGGGCCCCGCGGAACGTATTTATGTGTCGCATGAAACGCGCGTATCTCACGGTCCCGTTGAGTTAATATGTCCAATTAATCGGACATTAAAAATGGGAGAAAAATAAACGCGAGCTCCCTCTCCCCCCCCCCCGTCGGTATGTTCATTGTCAATACTGTTGCAGCAAAATAATACATTTTCATGTATGATGGAACAACATTGTTGAAACTCCTGCATTATTGTACCTGCGCTACACCGGCGTACAAATTATGCCAGTCGCGTGACCGTTTCAAACGAACGTCGCCGATAATGCGGTGACATTCGCAAATCTCGACTGACCACGCAACGCAAACGCGGGGGAGGGAGGCGGGGACCTCCGCTTATGGGAGAGAAACGCCCGTTTCCATCGTACTCGTGAAAACCTAAATTAACAATTCATTTTGTCCGGCACAGAGTTGCGAAAGCATCGCGATAAGATGCTTTATTTAAATGGTCAAAGCATATTCCAGAACTTTTGCTGCTCGTAATGTTTCAGTTAAATATACGGGCATGCAAATTAGAATAACATATATCCAACTAAAGATGTAAAACCCAGAATTAAAACTAGAACGTCAGTTAATCACGGATAACATTTTATATCGACATGAAATATCAAGGTTAATTGTATAAAATTTCTCGTAGCACCATAAATAGCGCACTTATTACATATTGTGTAATTTAATTTCGGAAAGGTCCGTTTTGGATGAGACAGATATATATATTTAAATCGCCAAAAAGACGAGCGCGATTTCATCAAGTCTTCAATGCGCGTAAATGCGCTCGCTCTTGCCGAGCCACTGTCAAGGCCTTAACCACCAGCTTTCCAACGCACCGTAGACCTTTCGTAACAATTGATAAGATCGTAATAACAGCCGCAGCGCCAAATTACGTACATCCGGTGATAGTCGATTAACATAACAATCTAAGGCTATACATTACATCTTTACATCAGCACGGTAATCATCGTCGCGAACGACGACTTTTCGACTCTTATCGGACGTACATAATTCTTCCTGGCTTTTCTCGCGTCTATAATTAACCGAACATTGATATACAGATGATGAGAGGAGGAACGTTTCAGTGGCGATGAAGCCGCGATTTATCGACCGCTGACGGATCTAATCGCGAAAAAAAAGAAGAGTTAATTAGGGTCACGCAGATGCTTTCCTTCCGGCGAATGCAATTATAGCGACGTTTCACTCGAAACCTGTTTCTTCCGTATCGCCACCGGTCGCGAATGCATTTTTGAACCGGTTTCGCGCTGAATAATAGGACTTTAATGACTTTTGTCGCTTCCGAATTAGGAGGATCAGCCGGTGCCGCGGTGGCGTCTAGACTGAGCGACATACCCGAATGGAAAGTTTTGTTGCTAGAAGCCGGCCCGGACGAACCACCGGGTGCCGAGGTTCCCAGTATGGTGGCGATGTTTTTGGGTAAGTTTCAATTGGACCATCCCCGTATACATAGCGCCCGCTGTTCTGTTGTCTATATCATGTTCAAACCTCGCCGCGATAATGAGTATTTAGGATGCTCACAATCAGTTTCGATTTTTACTTGGTCGTTTGACATAGAAATAAACATCGAAATCATTACATGCAAAATGCACGCGAGAGTTTTTTCGCTCTCAGTTCATTTTGATTCAATCATTTCCTGTAAAATATTTCTGTAGACTAATCTTTTTCAATGTTCGTTAATTATCAAATAAAACTTCGAGTGCGTCTATTTAAAATTCAATAATTAATATCGATTCTCTTATGCCAAAACTATGAATGTGCGAATTTCTACTTTTTGAATATAAAAGTGGAATGAATGTCTTTTTTTTTTGTTCCTATCGGCCGTGTGCTAAAACGACATGAATGAATGGAATGGAATGAATTTTGATTGAATTTTTGAATTTTAAAAATTCTGATCTCCAGAATTATCTAATTACACTTTATATTCAATCTTTAAAATTTATCGTGTCAAACATTCATGCAGGTATTGGTATAAGGGAGACGAAATTAATTCTTATTGAATTTTAAATAGATATATTCAAAGATTTATTTTACAGCACAATTAATGAATTATAAATGAAAAAAAGATTATTCTATGAGAATAGTCTACAGGAAAGGGTCGAAATAAATATTATAAATAAATACATACATGTATATAATTTATTAGCATTTCTGAAGTTTGATTTTAACCAGAACGCCACACCTTTAATTCACCGATAGTTTTATTAAAAGTTTTATTAAAAGAAAATCGATGTCAAATTAATTATTACGATAAAATCTGTAAAGATGTGATCAAATAACTCAACACGTATATCTAACAATAAGATAACGTGGCTCTGGAATAATGCGAATAATCATCGCTTTTATTTAAAACATGTGTTTCGAGCACCTCCGAGAGGAAATTGTTGCAGTGCTCATCTGGAATCTATATTATTGCGAGTGCTGTTACGATCCGTTGCGGGCTTTACGCATGTTAAACGATCTGACAATTTTGCCGATAGGAACTGACATTGACTGGCAGTATCAAACCACGAACGAGATGAACGCTTGTCTGTCAACCAGCGGATCCTGCAGCTGGCCGCGCGGTAAAAACCTAGGCGGGACGTCCGTCCACAATGGTATGATGTATATCCGGGGCCATGCGAAAGATTTTGACAATTGGGCGGCAATGGGCAATCCTGGATGGAGTTGGCGCGATGTAAGATCCCACAAACCTAGCTTCGATCGACTGTTTCAAGTCTTTTGAATAATTTAAATACACAGAGTAGTTTTAGCCGCAAAAAGTGAAACTGCAGTCTAAAACATTCAGTATCCGTCTCTTCAGATTGCAAGATTCGTAATCTCAAATGAGATACTATGGTGAATAAAAGATACAAACTACCGCATTTCAAGTCGACGCAATCATTTAGTCATAACTTGTCCAACTTGTAAAAAGTATGTCATAAAATATAAATTATAGTATCGTTAGCATATGTGTCATGGTATTGCGAGGCTCGCGATTTTATAAAACGATAACTAGGAGGAGAAAGTTCTGTCAGTATATTTTTTCAAACATCAATAAGAAGTTTTCAACTCCTTAAAGAGATCGCATAAAAGATACATTCGCAAGAAATAATGATTGATTTTACTTAGGTTTTGCCATATTTTATGTGCTCTGAAAACAATACGGAGATCCACCGAGTTGGTCGCAAATATCACTCGACCGGCGGTCTGTTAACCATCGAACGGTTTCCGTGGAAGCCTGCAATCGCGGACGATATCCTCGCGGCGGCGTCCGAAAGAGGATACCCGATTAGCGAGGACCTGAATGGCGACCAATTTACAGGATTCACTGTGGCACAAACCACAAGCAAGAATGGTGTCCGAGTGAGTAGCGCCTCGGCGTTCCTCCGACCGGTACGACATCGGCGCAATTTGCACATCTCTCTAAACGCCACCGCCACGAAGATAATTATCGAAAAGAACAAAGCTGTTGGAGTCCAATTTTATCAAGTTAGTATACGTAGTCACGTTCTCTTAACTCGACAGCGATGATATGAAGTATTCTCCATTTCATCATTTTATTCTCACTAAAAGTTTTATTAATATTTGAATACGCATTTAATTTAACGTATTACTCTAAATTTTAATTACGATTCAATTCATTAACATTTTAAAATTTATCATATTATATGGGCATCTCTGCCGAAATTATTAGAAACTTCGTTCGATATGAAATTATTTCATTATAATTTACTAATAAGTATGATTTAATAATATATCATTAATCTAATTTCATTACGAATATCTATTCTATTTTGAATTTTTAATATAAGTAAAAAGAGAAATGAGACGAAACTTTAATGTCTTTCAAAGAAGTCAAACACGTCACTTTTTGTATTAATAATCTAAATTGTTATATAACTGCATTAATATTATAAATTTTTGAATATTGGAGAGTCGCATGATTGACGGTTATCATTTTTATGGATTCCGGAAATTCTGCTTGTCACGATATCGCAAGAATGAGGTTTTTATTCAGTCGAGAGTTACGGTGAAACCGGCTGCAACTTTTATTAATACGCTGAATACGTTACGCTTGAAAAATTTGTATTATGCACGAATGGGAATTTGTCGAGGGTCTTATTTTATTGTTTTAGTTATATTAAGATACAACGCTCTAGTAACCATGCGCAGAAGTCGCACGATGTAAAATCGTTTTCGTAGATATTAAAAACATTAGTTTTTGTCATTCTCTCTCGCTAAAGTTTCAAGTTTTTCGTGTACAACTCAATAATTATATAATAGCTGATAGCTCATGCGCAGATATCACATAACAGAGTCACATGAGTATGAAAAAGATAATTTTTATCTCGTTCACTGAAGTTATAAGTTTTTCATGTGCAAGCCAATAATTACATAATGGCTGATAGCTCAAAGCGCGCAGCGTGACTCTATCGCATGATAGAGTCACTTTCACGGCTATTAAGAGGATAATTTTTATCTTGTCTGTTGCATTTATGAGTTTTTCATATGCAAATCAATAATCAATTTGTCCTAGTTTAATGATTTAACATCGCCTTTAGATATCCGAGAGTAGTATATAAAGGTCATACTCAGATCTTGATTTAATGTTTTCATTAATTGATTGATACAACACGGTGCAAATTAAATATCACGAAATATACACTTGTTGAAAGTAGACGCGACGTAATACAATGATATCGCGCCGCATCGGGGAACTTTGCTTTTTGCCGGAGCAGTTACCGGCACTTAGACGCGAAATCAAGTTCGCGCTCTAAAGCGCATCGGTGAGTTTGGTGATGTGAGTTTCAATGAACGCATCTTCAGGATGGTGAACTTCGAGTTGCCCGCGCCGCAAAGGAGGTAATCGCCTCCGGTGGTGCCGTAAATTCGCCTCAACTGTTGCTACTCAGCGGAATCGGGCCGAAGGAACATCTGCAGGCGATGAATATCACAGTCATCAAGGATCTTCCAGGTAAGCGATCCATTCATCGTCATAAGTCATTATGAATACGGAGCTGTATCGTCCAAGATAATAATCCGCGCTGACAGGATTTAGCGTGATTTACCGATGACACGCGATCCGTAGTTCTGCATTACGACGACAGTGACAAGTCCCTTCCCGGAAATAGACTTAACAAAAAGCCAAACGGGAATTTCGTGCTTTTCGAAAGAGAATTAATTAGGCACTGAAGAAACCCAATTTCTAGATTCTTCGGAGATATCTTATTTAAAGTACGACCGAGATTAATTCTCGCGGACATAAATACGAATGTCTACGTTAATTACGAGAGAAGCGGAAAGTTTTCGTTCTTATTGAACGTAATTGACGGGAACGGGCGTCGAGCCGAGCGCCCGGCCGGATCACCGACAGGAATTATGCCAAAGTTGATAATTGCGTTTTTAATCGGTTGGACCATTTTGCCCCAGGTGTCGGGGAGAACCTGCATAATCACGCGTCGTACACTTTATCGTGGACCATCAATCAGCCGAATCTGTACGACCTGACCTGGGCGTCCGCCACGGAATATATCGCCTTCCAGAAAGGACCGATGGCATCGACTGGTTTATCGCAATTGACCGGGATGCTACCGTCGATCTACACGACGCCGGATCATCCCGACATCCAGCTGTTCTTCGGCGGCTACCAGGCGGCCTGCGCGACCACCGGCGAAGTGGGTGCCATCATGAACGACAACGGCCGCAGCATCAGCATGTCGCCGACGATGACGCACCCGCGTAGCAAGGGTGAGCGAACGCAATTAGCCTGAAGTATCGGACTCCCGCCCGCAAAAATTGGCTAATTAGATGATAATGTCGATGAATTTATCAT
This sequence comes from Tetramorium parvispinum, assembly GCA_011638315.1. Classification (NCBI taxonomy): domain Eukaryota; kingdom Metazoa; phylum Arthropoda; class Insecta; order Hymenoptera; family Formicidae; genus Tetramorium; species Tetramorium parvispinum. Next base: position 57,752 of record VBVR01000189.1, on the reverse strand, counting down.
CGACCGCGCAGGCGCCAAAATTCCATCCGTAATTTAACGCAGGAATGATAGGACCGGCTCTCGCTCGCGGTTATCACCGGGAAAATTTCTACAAATTGATTAATCAATGCTCCCCCGCGTTATGTCTCCGCGTTATGAAATTCCGGCGAATATCGACAGTCAATGCGTGGCGCAACCGTCGCCAATAAACGAATTTGGCTACAGGGCAGCTGCGTCTCGCCAGCAACAACCCCATGGCGAAGCCGGTCATCTGGGGCAACTACTTGAGCGATCCGATGGACGTGACGATCCTCGTCGAAGGTATCGAGATCGCCTTGTCCCTCGCCAACACCAGTGCCATGGCCAAGTACAACATGACTCTGAACAACAGTCCGATGGCCGCGTGCTCCCAGTTTCCCTATTCGAGCAGGGAATACTGGACCTGCGCCGTGCACCAAGATACCGGTCCAGAGAATCATCAGGCAGGCTCCTGCAAGATGGGTCCGCCTAATGATCGCATGGCAGTGGTCGACAATCGATTGAAGGTATACGGCATCAGGAATCTCCGCGTGGCTGACGCGTCCATTATGCCGCAGGTAGGTATTTTCCGTAATCGCGGGAATATCGCGAATGTTGATGCGTTTTTTACTTCTACTTTTTGTTTTCTACCGTGAGTACTTTCCGACCAAATCGGACGATCATTAGCGAGGCACTCAAATTTTTTTTCGTTGCGAAGATTCTTCTTTACGATTAACGTATTATTCAGGCACACGTACATCATTAAAAGTTTTTAGTCATTCATTGGGATTTTCCATTACGTAAAGCTCATTTTAAATGATCTATAATTCGTGTAAAATTCAAGCTAGTATTTTTATTTTATAATTTTATGTGCTGTGTATTATAAAAAATAATGGATAAATCCGAGTATGCATAAATGTAAAATGTGTTATAATTAACATACATCGTCAAAATATAGAACAAAAATTATAAGTAAAAATGCACCAGATTTGTAAAAATCTCATGTGAATTATGAATCATCTAAAACGAGATTAACGAATTTACAAGCTTTTTCAGCGACGATGCTAATCTAAATATATGTATTTTAATTTACAATAGTTATTTTTTAGATATCTTAATATAATTTTTACGATAAAGTCTTATTTCACATATTTATAAAAATCTATAAAAGCTCGCTACAAGATTTTCTTAATCCCGATTCGTCAGATCTAAAAGAGGAGACATAGACGCGAATATGTGATTGCTTTTCAAGGTAACGTCCAGCAACACGGCAGCCCCGTCCATGATGATCGGCGAACGGGCGGCCGCGTTCATCAAGTCCGACTGGGGCGTTGCCGGTACACAATGGTACGGGAAAGAACCTTGCCCCATATGGAAACACAATCACCATCCTAACCATCATAGGAGGCACCATTAGTCACCAGCAATTTACCATGTTTCCTAGTTCACACACGACGATCGACAGTACGCTGGACCTATTACTTTGGGGGATCAAGTACATCGACTGGGATCAGGCTATATGGTAGCCGGGCTCCACGATCTATCTAGTCTCTTATTGCATCCATCAATGCGTTTTCCGCAGCCTAAGAAAGTCGGCGAGAACGCGACCAAAGGCGAGGACTCTCTCAGGAAGATCCCCGTAGGCTGCGATTACCTTTCTCCTCGGTATGATCGGGCGATCGAGCCGGACTTGCATCTCGCTCGATCGCTCGAGCGCTATACATTAGACTCAGAATTGTGTCGCAACGTGCAGTTATTGTTACTAACGCAGAGAGTCGTACGACTGAGAACAGTCGTCATCTCGCTGCACCGCCATGTCTTAACTTGCAGTTAGGAATTTCCTAAGATTATGCATATCGTGACGTCGCGGCTGTCAAGAGATTCGTTATCAATTAATTAGCCGTGACGCAACGAGCGCAAATCTCTGTACAACTTACTATTGTTACTGTTATTGTTAATTCCTTAAGGATGTATCTGAGCTATCTTTGAAATAGTACAAAGTTGTTAAAAATTTGTGAGATTGTTTTATAGCCTTCCTGATGTGCTGCAAAAAAAGCACTTTGCACTTTAAACGAATCCACTAAACAGTTGTTGAGTAATAACGATTTTAATTTTCACTGATTTTCCACGTATTCTTATGGAAAAGAGACGGTCATGAAGAATAAAAATAGTGAAGAAATGGTACCAATGTTTTCAATTTTTTTGTACATCTAGTATACGAATAGATGAAATTATCTACCAAGTTTCAATTATCTTCACTATATCGTTTTAAAGAAATAAATTATAAACTGACAAAAATATGCTATCAATACCACAAATAATGTTGGGAAAAACATTTGTAATATGAAAAATATCTTTCTAAGAGTAAAGATAAGACTCCAATTATAGTTCGAGATCCTTACAACTAGATTAACTATGCGTAAGGTATAGATATTCAGGTATTTCATGCACTTTTATCTAAGATTGTACCTCCGATACATCCTTAAACAAGCTACAATTTCCTACTGTTTTTAGTTGCTATATATGGAATACCGCGCGTTTAGAGTTAAACAATTTAAATGTACATATTATGCTAATAATCTTTTTCGATGCCGCATTCATAGTATTTTTCAATAGCTGTGGCATGTAATACCACTCATGGATGTCCTATTGAAATGATGACCAAAGACAGATTCTGGTACCTGGTACACCAAACCGCCAAAAATATAGTAATTAATTGTTAACGAAAAAATACATAAAAAAATATAATGGATTATAAATTATATGGATAGCTCGGCCGCTCTCATAGTGTTCGAGTGCAAATCAAAATATTGTAAATAAACAAGATTGCATAGACAGCAAGCAGAAATAAAATAAAGCTGCTCGCACCTGCTGATCCGTTCCCATGATGCTATTATGAATTGCGTTTACGTGTCATAAATAAAATAATCGTAAATAAATATGATCGAAATCTTAAAAATAAAATAATTGCTTGTCGTGCAACAATTAAATATTTGTCGAAATTAATCCGCTTGCACAAAACGATTCGATAAAAATTTCAAAATTTTATAATAAATTCTATAAATAAACTAATGTCTATTTCAGTTTTATGAATGACATACGAGCTGTTACATTGATTTCCAAAATGCAAATGAGTTCGATGAAAATGTATGTCAAAATAGCGCATATCTAATTTACTTGTGCTACTTTAGCGACAGACTATCCGTCATTTTTCGAAAATGATAGCACCCGTAGTGATTTACACGTGTGACAACTGGGGGTTATAACAAACGCCATCATTATCGTTTTTATGTTATGTTTGTTGAGCACTTAATCACAGCCAGACATTTCGCGGAACGTGCATATGCATATACACAAAACGAGTATATAACAAGGCGACAACCAAACGGACGCCGCAATCAGGTAGTAAAAGCCGAGCACAACGGATAAGATTCCTTACGACGGTCGCATTCACAGAAAATGGTATGTTGAAATTCTGCAATTGTATCCAATTCAAGAGAAATAGTATTAAAAAAAGTTAAATACTTAGAAAAGTCGCGATATCACGATCGGATAGAAAAGCGAAGTCGGTTTTAAAATCTTTAAACTCGTAACTCGAAGTTTCGACACATTAATAAAAATGTCAAATAATTTCCTTCACTGTGAAGCTTTGACTGAAACTTTTTCCAAGAATTTCGAGACAGAAATTAAAACAGACGCATTTAAAAATATATTTAAATATATATTTTAAAAAATATATTATTTGTCTATCGTAATTAATTCTTGTAATTAGGATTTTATAGAATTCTATAAAAGTTAATCGAGAGAATTATGCAAGATTTAATGCATTAAATCCCGGTAGATTATGATGACGTTATTCATAATTTAATTGGAAGAGTAAAGTGATTTCACAACAGTAATGGCTGTGATATTCACAAAATAATGGAGCACCGTTCTACGGTTTATACGATGCATAAACTCGAGATCAACATTCTTAAGTGCCGCAATATATTTAGTCGTGTAAACTATATGTTATGCGGTATTATAGAACGTGTCGGACTACGCGTTGCCGGAAGCACCGTGTTCGTCGCCCTTCCTAAGCGGACTCTCATTGACCGATGTCTGCACCGGCGATGCCGCCACTTTGTTTCTGTCTATGGTGAACGTGTTGGCTGCCTATAGCCCCATAATTAACGGTGTGTGCGACCGAATCGAGCCCATCAAGAAGCCGCGGTTTATTTACGACTTCATTGTTGTTGGAGGTAAGACAATCAATGTACCCGAAACATAATGGGCTATCAAGACCTATCTTGTCTAGCAATTTCGCAAAATTATGCTCGGGGAACACAGAAATGATCATGCAAGCCCGACATTCATTTCTAAATCACGTCAATTAAAATTCAACGAATTGAATTTAATGATTTTGAAATGATTTTTATTTATAAAACAATTTGCGATGAAGTGGATATTCATGACAGCTGCATCTTTTTAATTCAGGTGGTGCGGCTGGATCGGTCGTGGCCTCTAGATTGAGTGAAATTAACAACTGGCATGTGCTGCTTATAGAAGCCGGACCGGACGAGCCAGCTGGCATGCAAATACCGAGCAATCTTCAACTCTATCTGAGTAATATATCTCTGTGTCTTTTAGGAAATTAGCGATTGTTTGCGGTTAATTTCAATTGGGATCGTTGCAGACACCGATCTGGATTGGAAGTACCAAACTTCGAACGAATCGTTCGCGTGTTTGAAAAAAAAAGGTTGCTACTGGCCAAGGGGTAAGAATCTCGGAGGATGCACTTCTCATCATGGTATGGCCTACCATCGAGGCCACGCGAAGGACTATAACAGATGGGTGGAAATGGGAAATAAAGGGTGGTCGTGGTCCGAAGTATGCAAGAAGAGATTATTATTAAGACTTTTTCTGTTATAGCATAAGGCATTATTAATTTTTATACATTAGGTATTGCCGTACTTCTGGAAATCAGAAGACAATAAAGAAATTGGAAGGGTCAGGGCAGAGGATCATGTTACAGGAGGTCCAATGACGGTCACGAGGTACAAACGTTATGTTTTCTTGAATTACACTGCTTCAATTTTCACACCTTTTTTTTATGCTATCGCAATCGTTTACGTCATATAAAATAAAAAACGCTTTGAAATTATCCGTGTCTTTTTTTCAGAGTAGTCGTACTGGGAAGTAAATGCGCGACTGCCATAATCAATTTATAATTGCTCTTGTTGTCTGTTATATAACCATTATTCTCTGAAAATTAATTTTATCTCGGAAAAGTTCCAGCATCGCATCCATTCTAGTCTGTCGTGATTAGCATAGTTGATCCGGCATTCATTAAGCGGGATTTATGCGTTTAGAACTACATCGTACCTTCCAACGTAATCCTCATAATTTCCCCGTCGATTTAATTGATCTACACGCACGAATTAAACTCGCTGATTACTTTCATTAATAGATTTCGCTGGCAGCCGCAATTCGCTTGGGATATATTGACGGCGGCTGAGGAGGTAGGCTTAGGAATTAGCGAAGACTTGGTGGGCTCGAATATCACAGGTTTCACCGTAGCGCAGACGATCAGCAGAAATGGCGTTAGACTTAGCGCCGCCAGGGCTTATCTGTGGCCGAATAAGGACCGCAAAAATCTGCACGTGGCTCTGAACGCGACTGTGACAAAGGTCATTACCAGAAAACCTTTGTTGTCAAAAGTGAGAGCCGAGGGAGTCACTTTCGTTATGGTGAGTTGGTCCATCATATTTCTCGAGTTTCTATGAGCGCAATCTCGCGATTTCCAGAAACTTTATTCAATTATTCATCTCGTGCCATATGGCTTAATAAATGACTTGTAGAACAACAAGTCATACAATGTATGGGCAAGGAAAGAAGTGATCCTCACGGCCGGCGCGATAAATTCGCCGCAGCTTTTGCTCCTATCGGGCATCGGGCCGAAGAAACACCTAAACTTCATGAAGATTCGCACAGTTCTCGATCTGCCGGGAGTCGGCGAGAATCTTCACAATCACGCGTCGTACGGCATGGACTTCACTCTCAACGAGACGGACGTGAATGAATTAAATATAGATAGTGCCAATATGTATTTCTACAATCAAAGCGGCCCGATGTCGTCCACGGGTATGGCTCAGGTCACCGGCATCCTGGCGTCTAATTATACTACTGCGGACGATCCGGACATTCAGATATTTTTTGCCGGCTATCAAGCCATTTGCAATACAGGCGGCAGAATTGCAGACTTGAAAGCGTACGATAACAAACGAACTGTTAGGTTTACTGCCGTAAACCTTCGTACACTAAGTAGAGGTAAGTAATGATTATGTAATCGCGTTTTGCCCTATAGATAACATAGTATTAGCATAAGAGTACTGATAATATGTACCTCATGTTGAACAAAATTTAAAAATACTTTCAACTCTTTCTGTCGGAAATTCTTCATCGAAACAATTTTAATATATTTTTTTCTACTTTGATCATTAAAATCTCTCTTTATGCAATTTCATTTATTCTCTTTTCACTCAATTGATTCACTTTATGATGTTCCTAATAGTATTAAAAGAAAATCAATTGCATTCTAATTTTAACAAATTACAATTAAAAGTAAAATTAATTAAATTAACTTGATGATAATAAATTAATAAGTATTAACAAAATTTAAAAAATTGTAGAATTCTTTGAAATTAAACAATGAAAATTCTGCTCGCTGTTGCAGCACCATAGCTAAATATATTTCACCGATAAATTCCAGGTCGAATAACGCTTGCCTCAAACAATCCTTTAGAACATCCGATTATCTGGAGTAACGATCTGGCGCATCCGCAAGATCGATCGATTATTTACCAGGGTATTCAGAATATCTTAAAGCTGTCAAAGGCAAAAACGTTGAAAAAGTACGGTCTGAAGATGATAGATGAAACTATCTCAGAGTGCAAACAGTATAAAAAAGATAAAAGCATGGATTACTTGTATTGGGATTGCCAATTCCGATACGATACCAGACCCGAAAATCATCAAGCCGGCACTTGCAAAATGGGTCCTTCCTCGGACTCTATGGCTGTCGTTAGCCCAAAGCTCAAGGTTCATGGTATAGATCGTTTAAGAGTGGCTGATGCTTCCATTATGCCATGGGTAAGTAGTAGTAATAAATTTTTTTTTATAATCATATCGCTGTTAATTAATATATCGTCACACTATATTCTATGCTCTCATTAATTCATTTAGAAACTACTCTAACCTCGTTCTAAATGTATAAATAGTTTGTGCGAAATTTTTCGATATGCCACATAGATAAAAAAATTTTTCCAATTAATATTTCTCCAGGTTTTGTAATTAGTTAATTTCTTTTCTGTCTCTTAGATGATTTCCGGTAATCCCGTTGCCGCGATCAACATGATCGGCGAAAGAGTTGCTGATTTCATCAAGCACGAATACGGACAAGTGAACAACAATTAAATAAAGAAGATTAGATGATTGCATTTTAATACCAAAGAATTAGAATTAGTAGAATAGATCTTTGTTCCCACCGAATAGATTTTATTTGTAGGTACGATATAACTTTTTGTGAGATATTTAATAAAGATATTGCATTAAGCACAAAACTTCGTTATTTCCTATATTCCTGTCAGTTACCGCGTTTACATTAAAACTGATTTTGGATGACAGTTGCAGCAATAAAGATAAGATTAATTTATAGCTATGCAGTTTTATTTAAAATTTATTTTTGCTGTCATAATAATAAAGATAAGTTGAAAGCGTTATGACAAGTTCATTTAAAATTTACTTGTCTTGTAAAATATATCGGTATATCTAATTACATGTAACTTATGTAGCTTGTAGGTTAAACTCGAATTTACTGACATAGCATGTTTCCATTGTAAACATTCGAATATGAAATTCGAGTTCGTCTAAATTGCTTAAACATAAACTATTATCTAAACAGTCAAGTTAAATCAGTCCGTTCGACCGAGCTGCCTGCTAGCCGGGCTAAAATGATTATTTAATTTAATCGTCGACGAAATTGAAGTAATTCCGCTCGTCTTCGCGAACGGCTTCTATGGCACCGCGAAAGAATACGCTAGCCATCTCAAAGGATGCACTTACGATATCTTACGTCTCAATTATTAAGATGAAAAGAGGATAAAATGAGAGAATGCACCTTGGAGGAGGTCACGGCGGTGGAATAGAGCGGTACGGATGGGAGGACTCACAGAAGCTGGAAGTCTGGAGAGAGAACCGGGCCACTCGACCTCCTTAGACTCGCGTGCTTACACGAGAGCGATTTCGCGACCCTTCGCTTGACCTCAGTAGCTATTCATCCATCCGAACCTTTCGAGATCGAACGCGCTTGCCTCTAGAGTGCATTAAATCCGAACGACCGATGAACCGTACGGAAAAAGATCTATCTATATAATTGAGCTACTATTCGGGACAGATAATTGACCGATGTGAATATCGAGAACACCTCCCTGCAGAATTGTGTTAATGCAATTATCCTGAATGAAATTTAAATAGCTCACCTCGAGTGTGGATCGTGAGAACGGGTTAGAAATACCTTTGTATACAAAAAACGTAACACGAGCTCGCCAAATTAATTATAAGATATCGCTGCAGTCATCGGGCGATTTTCCGTTCGGATAATGTGAGTTACCCTACTTACGGCCACCTTTGTACATGCTGAACCTATTGTGCGCGTTATTTACGACGCTATAGATTGATATTGTAAGGAGTGTCCTTGAGTTTCATCACGTCGTGATGGAGAGAGCGTGCTCACGCCTTCAGCGAGAGAATGTCAGATCAGGTCACTTCAACGCATCCGGAATAGCATGTTCGTATCTGATATAGGGCACGAGATGTAGCGCAACTGGCTAGTGCCTACTAGCTATTGTTTCTTACGAAATCTTCGCCTTTCTCAGGCTTCTCTATGGGAGACTTTTATATGTCTTACATTACGTTCATTACGTTCGCTCAAAGTGAATGTGCGTCGCGTAAAATTCGCTGGAAAATTGAATAATTGCGGTGATCATTAATTAAATCGATCAGTTTGCGAAGTTTGAATCGTTACCATCGATCAACATAATATAACGTATGTCGCAAAGAATTAATCCGAGCCGAAGCATTTGAAACTCAAAGTCTTCAAGCACTTTTCTGGCTTCAAATCAATCCGGATATCGTTTTTCTGTAATCGCGCAGAATCTGTAATCTCGATATTTCACCTGTTGTCGCTATGAATACAGGGAAAGATCAAAGCATCACCAAAATCTAAAATATTTGCGATCTTCTTAAATTGCAACTTCCGTTGTGCCGGTCGCCGTCATGTGAAACGAAGGAAGAGTTCGCTCGAGGAATTCACAGAAGGAGGTTTATCCGCTTCACTCACGCCGGTCGACACTCGCGGGAAAAGTCCCCGGCGAGAAATACGGCGCGGAGGAGAAGAGGACGTTTGACTATTCATGTTTTCGACGGACGCGACGCTCGAGAGTCACTGACGGACTGCGGCGGCAGCGTGTAGACACCGTTCCATATACAAGTCGGCGGGTCCGCGAGCAGATGATGAGATAAACAAATTATAAATAAAACATCGAACACCCTCCCTCGTGCGAGAGCGGGAGAGAACACGTAGGTAGCTAGGCGCGCACCGCTATACATCCGCGCACGTAACCGTGTACCCGTCCGCGCCGCCTCGTCCTCTTCGTCCTCTTCGCCGTCGTCGCGTCGCACTCGTTGTCGTTGTGCCAGGACCGTAACGACTGCTTTGAATTTCATGAGGGTGCGAATGAATTCATGGTGGGATGGCGACGGATGGCGGTTGGCCCCGGAGACTCGGCGACTTCAAACGCCTCCCGTGACCTCCCGAGCGCGCGAGAGCCACGCGCTTCACAAAAGTTGAGGAAGCAATTCTCATAATACTAACTGCCGCTCGTTTTATGCCGAGCGTAATTCCTTAGGCCGATGACTCATGGCGGTCTCGAGCGGAGTCACGAGCGACTTTTCAGGGTTTCCATAAACGTCACGGTATCTTCGCTGCTTTCGATATAGGTAACATGATGCGTTGCGGGGAAATGTAAAACACGAAAAATGAAAAAAAAAAAAAAAACAGTGAAATATATCATCGACAAATACCTTCATTATCTTCTACATTAAATAACATTATAAATCGATATCTGTTAACTAGAATCCAAACGTGAAACACAGACAGAAATTGCGTAACGTATTTATGGAGACACTTAAGAGGGCGGCACGAAACTACAGCCCATTATGAGGTAAAGCCTTTATGAATTATGTAATCCATTAAATTGCGAAATATCGGACTGATAAAGCAGGTGCGGTCACGGGTATTTCCGAAAATTATGCCCCAATTCCTCCACGAAGCGAATCCGATTATACCGGGTGAGCCCTTCACGCCCAGCGTAATGAAATCTCCGTTGCCTCGTTAGATAGTAACACCGGTCGCTTTGACGTTGGAATTTATAATTCCTCGCGCCGTTAATGCGACATTAGTGCGGAGTGATAAAATTACGTGAGGCCCAGGCACAGGTGACAAACAAATAACTACATTAACCTCGGTGCACAATCTTCCTGCTCTAATTAAAATGTAAGGATGTGCGAACCGTGTAACACCTAAAAACCAAATGTCCACCGAAACGGAAATAAAGTAAGGATTCTTGACGCATTCCGAGCTTATTGTTAGATATATTCTAAAAGTTATTGATTTGCAAGTCAATCCTCTCATCACTATATTGGTTGCCAGTTTTCGATGCATCTCTAATAACCTTCTAACAAGCTATTTGTAGCGAATCAGAGCGTCGAAGCAAACATTTTCGATATCATACTCGGTGTACAACGCTCTATCGTTGGAGCAAAGGCCGAGGTAAGATCCTCGACAATCCACGGACCCTCGTTGTTATGAGGTCGGCAGACAAACGAGCGGAATCGTTAATATTTGACCTCGTGGATTACCCGACAAATCCAGAATGGTAACTGTGTCGGCAAGGGGCGAGAAACGGAAGGGGACCAATCGCGCATCTCGCGTCCTAAGCCACGTAGGCTTAGAGCGCGTAGCTCAACTCTGCCGCCGCGGGTAAAATATTTTGCCGGTTGTCTCGTTATTTATCCCGCCGGAGAAAGTTGTCGGTGTCGTCGGTAGTCGTCGTAATAAATGTCCCACCTCCGAGAGCGGACTTGGCTCGCGCTGGGGGGATGTCGTTACACAAGTTGGCCCGTCGTCGGAGCCGAGCTGGTTTTTCCCTACTTTTTGCGCGACATTCAGCCGCGATCGTGTCAGGGACAATGTACAAAGTGTCAGAAAATAAGATACGAGGGAGAGAGAAAGAAACCCCAGTGCGCTCGATTTTGCCACTTCCCGAGAACAGTTAGTTGAAATACATTTTCCGCAAGGCAACGGATATACAATCGACGGGCGAATTTTGCGTAAAACGCTGGAAAATTATAAAAATGATTTAAGATTACGTTAAGGTAAATATTTTATGGTAAATATCTATTCTAGTAGACTATAACTGATTAAAATTGTAATATCCTATATTGTATTAATAATTTCTAATATCCTCGATGAAACATGCAATATAACTTGAGCTGATTCTGACCGGAAGACGCTATTTGTACAGCGACAGTTTTTGGACGATCAATACCGTGATCTCGCGTCAACTTTGAGATAATGAGATGCAAGAAAGTGGAGCGAATCGGAACGCGGCACGTGTGCGTGGTATACCGCAACGATCAATTAGCGCAATTAATTTAACGGCCACTCGTCTGCGCGGAAGCGCGTTATTAAATTTGGTGTAGTCACGATTACGTAACGGTACACACAAGAAGATGAGTTCGTTATATTCAGATCTCGTTACGTGGACGGAGTCGTTGCTTGTATAAGGTGATCCAATTAGAGTGACGTTTAAATAAATTTCCATTGATAGCCACTCATTTGGCTGTTGTTACGTCTACCACTCGAATAAATTAGCAAAAACCAACTCGATTTCTCGGCGGGGGTATAACACCATTAATTTCGGATAATCGTAAATGCGCTCGGGCGATATCAATCGCTTATCGAGTGCACGTTTGGGTTTCAGGAGCTTTTGCGGAACAAAACCGATCGTATTTTCTGTGATTAATCGATCGATGCTCGCTTACCGCTGATTCATTATGGCACTGACGTAACATCGTCATTTTCAAGTGGCCCGCATCGCATTATCGCGTTATCACGACGAAGTTAATGTTGCTGAATTCGGAAATGCTGATACCTGCGGTATGCCGCGGTCAAATTTTGCGGATAGAAAACATGACGCGCGCGCTGCGAAAGCACGTTAATAACCGCCTGGTAATTGACTTATGCGAATACAAACGGAATAATTGGCACCGGAAATACTTTATAAACGGAAAACTCAGCAACGTCACCCGAAAGCGTTTTCAATATTTGCAAAATATGATTCCCTCGTTCCATTTACGCATTCTTCGAGTAATACAAATTCGCGCAAAATGTTTCACGTATCCACCGTTTTAAGCTGTCTCGGCCGTTGAAATATAAAATAATATCTCGCGCTATATTCGTCACGAGGTAATCGCATGTACCGTAAAAAGGTCCAACTTTTTTTTTCACAGAGCCGCCCGTTTTCCAATTCCGTGCCGCAGGGATGAAGAATCGAAAAGCGGATGAAGGGGCAATTCGTAGGGCTTTTTTCGACGATAACGTCATGCCCGGATCGGTACACGCGGCCGATGCAGCAGCAGCAGCAGCTGAAGAGCGCTCGTACGAGGATGCGCAGAAGGAGTAGATAGTTTCCGATGATAACTCGGGGAAATTCACGTTTGGCCGTAACACGCGGGGTAATGATTGTATCGCCCTATTATCGGAAGGGAGTCAGTGTTCTCCAAGCGATACGAGCAGCCCGATCCTGTTTCACTCCCGAGTGCGCGCACGCACGGGGCCAGGGGTGTTGTTAACCAATCCGATGGAAAGCCCGAGCTTGTAATCCAACTCCCCCTTTCCTCCCTCTCTCTCGTACACTTTTGTACTCATTCTGATTTTTTACGCGTCTCTCGAGTGCTTTTTACCAGTCGTTTCATTTCAGTCCCAGGCGATTCGCGATTGCGTCCATATAAATAGCAATACTCCGATCGCGATAAATTACGGTAATAAATAACGGCATCAGAATCGCGGCAGACTTCCGCTTAGCTTTACCAGAATTCCTAGAGAGCCGTTGTACAAGCGGGAGGATAAGCGGAGCGCGATTTGCACCGATTTGCGGCTTTGCCCCCGTGGATGAGCGTCGCCGGCTCCCTCTCATTATAGCATTTGCGCTTGATAGCACTGTGCTACATTTAGGATAACTGCATTCCCACGTGCCAAGACGTGGGACGAAATGACGGGAGTCGCCAACGTTCGCCGGTCAGCGCGGCGTTTCAAGCGCCGAGTCATACTACTGAATTCCAAGAACGCGACCGCCATTTAGCAATGTATTGTTATTTCACCGTTTCTATTTTCACAGGCACGCGTGTTGACAAGTCCGTTTGAAACCGTGCGCAAAGTTCTCCGTGTTCCCGTTTTTTTTTTCCCACGCACCATTTCGTCGCACCAACTCCACCGGTGACGGCAGACGATCGATCGGATCGACGGCGCGGTGTTTTTATTTTTAAAAGTCACGATTTAAAACGTCCTCGACTCTCAGCCTCTTGTTTCTCTCACAACGCCACATGGCCCGAAATTGGACTGTACAGTTTGAAGCTTTAATTCCATCGCTGGGAGTAAATATTTCATGAACGATATCACAATTGAAGATATCGCGACGCATTCATGCGGCAATCACACATCGCGCGGCAGCTCTGATCGTTATAAATTTTTTTCATCCGTGCAATATTCACGGTTTCGATGATAATAAGAACGCTCGAAATCACTAAAAGCTCAAAACCAACATCTGAGTATGATAAAAGAAATCCCGGTAGGCATAAATCACGGCGAACGAACGACGCATGCAATCGCGGGAATCGATCGGCGGGCCGTCGTGTCGCACCGCGTTTCCTTCGCCGGGAGGCGATGATATTGCACTTTTTTTTTTCAATTAGTCCCCGCGATGGATTATACAGAGAGAAAAGGCCGCGCGCGAGAGCGAGCGAAGACGGTTGGAAGTGGCGAGGACGCCGTTATTACGTCTTCCACGTTCGGAATTACGTCCGTTGCAAATCGGAAACGCAATTCGATCGCAGGGGGAATGCAAAATGAACTGCGAACCTTCGTTCGAAAGTAATCTTGTTTTCCTCCACGAGACGTCGGATAGAATCGAGTCTTGTTCCATAATGGCGTGAAGTGCCGCGACAATTATTAACTGATATTAACGAATTGCCTTTCCCCGATTGCGGCGTGTCTGTGCTCGTAACGTATAACGGATCCTGAACGCACCTGAACGCTCGCGACTGGGCTCGCGTGTCTTGGAAATTATGACTGCTACAATTACCGATGGCAGATTAACGAAGTTGATAGACGTATCGTGTACGCAAATTATGTTGTGAATGGTACTTTTCAAGTCGGACGCGATTACTCCCGCTTACGCGTCACGAGAAATAATCCGTTTAACAGGGTGAGTATCGTAGGAAAATGCTAGCCGGGGAATAGACGCCGACGTGACGCGATTCGGAAGATTACGCTCGAATGCGACGTATGCGCGGTTGACGAAGGAACGACGGGCGAAACGGACGAGCCAATGTAAAGCCAATGTAATATTACGCAGCACGCCCGATAATCTGCATCAAACGGCAACGTTCGGTGAATAAGCCTCGCGCGGGGGCTTAATTCACTGCCTTGGTGCAATCACGTTCACCAGCTTACGAATAGCCGTTCTGCGCACGTGCGCGAATAAACATTTTGCATATATGCAAACGTAAGCTACGGAATAAAGCGGGATAATACGGGGAACTGATTGCGTTCTCTTGAGTGGCCACGCCGGCGACGATATTGGACTGAGCCGGTGGGGGCGATGGAGGCGCGCTCCTCTTTGACGGATTATCGAAAATCGATCTGGCCGATACTCAATTAACCTACAAGTCATTACCGGACGTAATTATGCCGATACTGATCCCGGGATCTGTTTAAATTGATAATAATAATGATAACATCGCGCGGGGCGTGCTCGTATTTGCAATCCCGCGAGCGGACGCGATCGCCTCTCGCGTCAGCGAGAATATTGCAATCTCGTTCGCCGGCTCGTTTGTCGGGGCTGGAAAACATATTTTTTTTTTTTTAATCTGCCACACGCGCATAAGCCAAAGCCTAGCGATCGGCAAATTTCTCTTTAACGGCGGGGAAAAAAAATCCCGCGGAGGCTCGCAATAACGCGCGTGGTTTCTGACAGCGGTGGCCAATGTGGGTCCTTCACATCGAGTATTTCGCAGTTCAATCCCACGCGAAATTGCTGATCTTGATACGCCGGACAGAATTACCCGCTTCGCATTTGTCCTGGTTCGCTTTACACCGGCGGTGCGACAACCCCCCGACAAATCCTAATCTTCAAATTAACTATTTAATGCGGGACTGGAGTAAACAGAGATCACGGCGCCAAACGAGAGAGATAACAATGCCGGAAAGAAACTGCGGGTAAAATAAATACGGAAAATGCGGCATACGCTTTAAATATCTTTATGGCATTTTTTAGACAACTCGTCTCGTGGGCAAGGGTTGATTAATTATTTTAAGCATTCCACCAACGTTGCGCAGCATCGATCTCTTTTTACTCTTGAATCTCTCTCCCTCCCCCTCCCTCTCTCCGACAAGTATTATTAATCCTTTGAACTCGCTATCAATCACGGGCTTTCGTTGTTCGATGAAACTTTGACGATAACGCGGATTATAGCTGCAAAACCGCACGTGCTGCACGGTGAAAAATACACAAAATCTCGCGCCAGTCAATTTTATGGGCTACTGACGTTTTATTGGACGTGCATATATACCCCCGACACAATCTTGCCAGCGGAGCGGTTATTACTCATAATTGGACTAATTAAACGGCCCGGCACGGAACTGAAAGGAACGGTATTGCTTTCGAGCTACTAACTTCCAGCGATAAAAGCTGCTGCAAACGACTTACTTTTCTCACACTTCGCGTATAAGATGTCTCTACAATGGAGGGGACCGGCCGATTGCTACGGCAATTTTGTGATCTCGAAAGATGTTTCATTAAGAATTTAAGACATTAATTAGCTCTTGCAGGAAATGTATAAAAATTATATTAAAAAGTCCTCCTTTGCTCGTGTCGGACTAACATTAAGCGAATTTATAAAAGATACATCAAAGATAGTGCAAAATCCAACTATGAATCACGAAATGTTCATATACATTAAGTTAGCACCGACATTTTAGAGAAAAAAATAAAAATTGTACTGTGTTGTGAAAATAAAAATTATTTTTTTTTATTTGACGCTTCTGAGAATACGATTAACTTTTACGGCACAATGCACCACAAACTTAGCACAGCACAGAACAATTATTATTATTTTTTAAAATAAAATAACGGTGCTAACTTTATATACATCAATGCAACAAGTAACTCACCGGCCGTCGCTGTTGCCTCATTTCTCCCCGCTTCCGGATATCCTTTTCCAACCTTCTATAATTCCTTGCATCGTCACTTCACACAATCACACTATCATTATCACTATTACTTGAATGACCTTATTATTCACATGTATTATCACTATCATTATCACTAGAGCGGCATATATCGTAGGTAAACGATCGAATGAATTAGATTAGATTAGCGCGACATGATTTTCGAAAGACGATCGCCTGCTGTTTGATTCGATACTCCCGATGCTTGACACTTGTTCGTCCGCGATGTTTATTTTCAACAAGTTAAAAGACGACAGTTCATAAAGGGTAAGTAATCCGATGTCACTCTTATATTTCCGCGATGGGATCAAAATACAAGTCTACTTTTCGAGAAGACTAACCGAAATGTAAACGCGAACAAGGTTCGAGCCATCACTTTTGAAATTTCAAAATCAATTTTTACATCGACAAAACAAAGAAGATTGTTCGATTTGAGAAGATTGGTTGCTTTTAAGCAAGCATTAGGTGCGAATTGAACCGCAATATGCTTAAAGATATCGAATGTTCCGTGTATTTTGCATGTTTCTCATAATCATTTTTTAAAAATATCACTATCGCAGTATCGCTTGATCACTATCACGATATAAAGCAATAAAAAGACCGAGGCAATTGCCCGTTATTCGATTCGACACTTCCGACACCCATCCGTATGCGATATTCACTTTCCACGGACGAAAAGTCGCGAGATCGCAGAGCGTAAACGATACGTCCTCATGCTTGAATGTCTGATCGCCTCGGTCCTTTCTTTATACCGTGATAGTGATCAAGCGATATAGCGATAGTCATATTTAAAAAAAATGGTTATGAGAAACATGCAAAGTGCGCGGAACATTCGATATCTTCAAGCACGTTGCGGTTCAATTCGCACCTAATGCTTGCTTAAAAGCAAACCAATCTTCTCAAATCAAACAAATCTTTGTTTTGTCGATGTAAAAATTGATTTTGAAATTTCAAAGGTGATAGCTCGAGCTTTGTTCGTTCTTACATTTTGGTTACTCTTCTCGAAAAGTGCACTCGTATTTTGATCCAATCGCAAAGATATAAAAGAGTGACATCGGATTACTTACCCTTCATGAATTCTCGTCTTTTAATTTGTTGAAAGTGAATATCGCAGAACAAGTATCAAGCATCGGGAGTGTCAAATCAAACAACAGGCGATTGTTTGATAATCCGCGCGATCATCTTAGAAATTTCGAAAATCATGTCGCGATAGTCTAATCTAATTCGATCAGCCGTTTATCTACGGTATATGCCGTTGGAGTAATGATGACAGTGCAAGCGTATAATAATGTCATTCAAGTGATAGTGATAATGATAGTGTGACTGTGCGAAATGAGGATGCAAAGAATTACAGAAGGGTGGAAAAGGATATCCGGAAGCGGGGAGAAATGAGGCAACAGCGACGGCCGGTGAGTTACTTGTTGCATTGATGTACATGAAGTTAACAACGCTATTTTATTTAAAAAAGTAAAAAAACAAAAATGGTGCTGTGTTGTGCTAAGTTTGTGCTGCATTATGCTGTAAAAATTAATCACATATCTTAGAAAACAAAGCGTCAAATAAAAAAATAATTTTATTTGACGCTTTATTTTTTTGAGATATGTGATTAATTTTTGCGGCAAAATAGTACAAACTTAGCACAACACAGTACAATTTTAATTTTTTTTTTGTAAATAAAATGGCGGTGCTAACTTCATGTACACGAAATGTTTTGCCTCTTCGCGCGGGGATATATATCACAAAGTGCCGCTGGATTCTTTGAATAATTATCGCTAGCCCCCTATTCTTCTTTCGCGTTGCGGCGCGAGAGACAACCGGTGACACCGATCGCGCAGAACGAATGTGCAAATATTGTCGCGCTTCGTAAATCGTAAAAACAACGGCGCTCGTCAAGCGGAGGATTTATGCGCGGCGGTTCCGTCGCAACGGTCCAAACCGTTGCGTCGTCCCCCCCGTTGGCGCACTCGCTCCTGTCGTTCCCCGTTCTCCACCGCTTTAACCCCGCCGTGACCGTCTCTCTCCGTCGCTCCGTCCGTCCCGGCCCCGTATCCGCTTCCGGTTTCACGTAGGCGCACACATGTGCAAGGCCCGCCGCGCCACCGAGTCTCGCTTTCCATCCCTGTAATTCCCTCCCCCGCGTTATCCCTTTTTTTTCCCTTCTCTCCCGCGGGACACACCCAGGGGAACGGGGAGACAGGAAGCTTCCAATCCGTGTACTCGTGCCTTCGCCGTACACGAGCCGGCATTAAGCTACAATTTCGCAGTGCCGGTGAAGACAAATAGAAAAAAAAAAGGGAAAAAAAGGAAGAAACGCGCGATTCCGCTTGAGTAAATATGTGGGATGCCGCGTCGGTTCGTGCATTAATGCCCCCTCGCCGCACCGGGAGAGATGTATACCGCCACGTCGGAATGATTCTCCTCGCCTCCACCCGCGCCGGTTATTCCGCCCTACTTTCCGAAAAGTGGAATTCAGCCGATCGGCGCGCGCCGATTCGCGCGATGGAATTACCGACCAGGTTCCAGTATCCTCGGATGCGGATTTAGGTACGATGGAATGCTTTCGAAGGATACCGCGAGGCTCAAGTCGGCGAATCTCGCTATCGACGCCGTTGCAATCAATGCGCGGGGAAAAAGCCGATGAATTCTAAATACTACCGGAATATTTCTTTCCTTTTTTCAATTTTTTCTTTCGCAACGATACGCGCTTGGTAAATCTGAATTTATATCGCCGCAACTATTATTCAGTATATTATATGCGTGGCCGTTATTTATTATTCCCTTATCCTCCCTCTCCCTTTCCCATTTCGTTGCGTTGTTTATTATTTATTAACGTTATTATTTTGGATTATCTTAGTGCGCAATTATTACCGTTTAAACGAGCCGCAATGGTCGAAAGTTTAAAGCAAATTTACAGTCGAGTGGGCGCTGTCGCTAAATGGACGCGACCGCGATAAAAGGGCCCCGCTATTATAACGAAAGTCTTCGAAAAGCAGATTACTGCCGCGCAAGTTCTTTCAGCCGAGCACTTTTACGAATTGTGCCGCTCATTTAATTTCAACGTCGCTTTAGGTGCAGATTCCCGCGTAGGAGGTTGGTCCCTTTCAGAAGGATCCCCGAAGGCCCGGCACGACGGAATACAGTCACGCTTTATTTATTTGGCCAACATTTTATCCCCAAGGATCGTGCGGGACGCGAAGGGTCCTGCCGTTTTTCGATTTGGAGTTAGGAGCCGTGCCGTCGTCCTCGTTCGACAAATCTGCGCCGTTAGGGGCGCGACAATTGTTTCTCCGGACTACTACTCTCGAGCGCGACCGAAGGTGGTTTCTCTTCCCGCCTTCGATACCCATTTCTGGCGACCTTTTTGCCGAAGACATCGCCTCTCGTTTTGTGTTTTTCTTGCTGGCCAAACGTGCCCGACGGTCGGCGGAAAAGGGTATTATTCCCAAACCAACGTATCGCCCTTCGATCCTTCGGCAAACCTAAATCTACGGCTCTGACACTCTGGCGCTAGATAAAATTTATGAGACACGCGGAAATATCCATGTTATGGAAGATTGTTGGAATTATTCTTCATTAATTCAGAAGTAAATTCTGCAGTGTTGTAAGAGAAATCGCCCGCCTTCATCGTCTTTCAACAAGGATCTCTTGTATCAGTAATCATATTTGTTATAACGACGCAAATTGTTAAACAGCTAAGTAGTGGAAGCGGGGAAAAAAGGGCAAGCGCGGCATAATAATACCTGTAAGCAACAAAGAAGGAAGAGGAAGTTTTCACAGGGTTCTATCGCAAAAAGGCACTTTATGAAATTTTTTTCTCACCTACACGAGCTGCTACGCTAATTGTGTTTCTTCAGCTATTTATGGCAATAATTAATTAGGAAACCGCGTTGAACGAGACTAGAGCTCTCTGGCTTATGCCTTTTTCCTGCGAGCCATTACCGCGAGCATCCTTTTTACATCCATTATACAGCCATAATAAAGATGATTTATTATTATTACCTCCTTTATTTTTGTCGTACTCACTTTGCACCGCCGATGAGACGCCGTTAGGGGGTTAACTCTCGCGAGGTTGCGCGCGCGTAAATTTTCACGATAAATTTCCAAGCCACGGTTATCTTCGAGTATACCAACAAGAGTGTACCCAACCTGTAACGCCGCTGCCTCCTACCCCTCCCCTCCTCCGAGTGTCGTATCTCATCCCTCTCGATTAATAACTTTTATCGTCGCGCAACATTCTCCGAACGATCCTATCGCGAGGCGACATTCAATTCTAGTGCCTCCGCGAATAAGCGTATCTACGTGTAAATCACAGAAGCCTGCATTTCTGGAGCAGAGCGCCGCCGGGTTAGAGGAACTAATCAGATTTCGCAGTCGCGTCGCAATAATCAGCGTAGACGGCACGCACGAAAATCAACCGTACGCACGTCTCACCTGCCGGGAGCCGCGGCATAATGAAAGACTCGCTGTCGAAATTGAGACGCGACAGTTAACCGCGTTATCTAGTAGCAGCTTGCTCGATTGGTGAATCCGTGATAGCGGCCCCGACGCTAGGTAGTAGTCGTGATGATGATGGTAACGACGATCCGGTGATACCGGTAGGGTGTTCTGTGGTGGTGCGGCTGCTCGAGATGGTGGTGAACGCAGGTGGTGAGGGATGGTGCGAGGGGGTGGATGAGCTAGTGACTGGGGTTGCTATCTCATGTCAGTACGATGTTGGGAGCAATGGCGTCCCTCCAGGTAAGCGTGCTAGCTACACCGGAGGCAAGGGTGGGTTTAACAAGCGATGTTATCTGCCCAGATGAATGCCGGTCGCCCCTTGCCCCCTTCGGCCACCATCCCCTGACTCTGATCGTATCGCGCTACATTGCCTGCTTCGTCACGAATCTCACGCGAAACGGTCGAGCCTCGCCTCGAGAATCTTTAAGAAGTCATTCGACAATAATCATCCTGTACAGCACGGCTGAAATACGGCTCTTCATCGAGTTGCTGATGCGATCGTGGATTAATGTAAAATTTATGTCGATTTTACGAAGACCTATTTATGAATGAGGAACACAATAATTATATTTTCGTACGTGATAATTTCACGAAAGGTTCTTACGAATTCATCTGCAAATTTCACAATCTCGCTCTCACTTATTTCGAACAATAATGAAATTGGCATTAAACTTTTACTTTTAAGTTACTCCAATTTGTGTAGTTCCAAAGTATCGAGAAAGCTCGTGAACTGAGTGAAAAAGTCGTCCGGAAAATTAAAGTAGCATTTATAATGAAAATTAGAATCTCTTTGGGCGGCGCTCTAAGTTGAATTTTCAAACGATAAAACTTTTACGATGCAATTCGTATTTAGACCAAACGCTGAAGGAGCATTTAGTGATACTTTTTTCGCGAGAACCCGCGAAGGGTTCATTAGCTATATTAAGACGTTTCGCCGAATACTCGATTGGAAAGCTTCCAGGATTCAAACGAATTGCCCGGGAGGCGGCATAAGAACGAAGGAGAGCGAATCGCGAGATTTATTGAGACAGGCGCGAGAAATCCCCCCGAAATTACGAGCGCGGCTAGCGGACGAGCAATCTCGTCGAACAATAAAATTTTCGAGTAAGGCGGCACAAAGTCGCTAGAATTTCTCAAAGCAACTTACGGAGGAACACCGTAGTATTGTGCCCATAAAGAGGAATGGAGCTGCGTCAAGTATTTCACTATAAAAGTTTCGCCATAAAGGGGAATACGTGTACAATAATGTCACTTTAAAGAGGAAGAAAAAAAATCAGGAAAGAGAAAAGAACGGACCGAATAACGTGTTAATGTTCGCCGTCGCGTTTACTTCAAGCCGTCCTTTTTAAGGGACATTAATCATCGTCTCCGGTAAATGTTCTTTGCGTTGTTAATGCTTCGCGTTAACTCCCTTTCCCCTCTCCCCCCTCGGGTAACTAACAAACGTAACCGTGGTCCCGTATCTCGGTCTCCGCGGAACATTGAAATAAAACTACCGGCCTACGCCTTCCCCCCCCCCATTTTTCTTCAGTCATATACGAATAACGCAAATTTCTCACCTGGTGTACACCAGCGCGACGTTAACCAGGTCCCATTAATCTCGACCCTCCCCTCCAACCCCCGAAGTTTCTCATTTAATACGCGTGCCCCGCCTCTCTCTCCCGGACTCTCCGTCCAGAGCCTCCCGCCCTTCCGCCCCTCTATCTTTTCCCTCGCCTTCCTTCCCGCCCAAGGATGAAGACCAGGGTGGTAATTAAAGTGTGAATAAATAAAAGGCAGACGTGTAAATCTCGCGACATGAAAAAATAGCAGGGTGAGAGAACAAGAGGGCGATGGAGGGAGGGAGCGGGGAGAGGCGCCGAGAGGGTTGCGAAAACAATAAACCTGCGTCGGTTTACGAGCTGCTCGAGATCTTAATCGTCCACTCTACTAGGCCGACGATTCCCTGGCGAATCGCCCGGCGGCGCGCACCGGAGCGGAACAACGAGAGCGGAAGAGGATCGCTCGGCTCCAAAGTTACGTCGTTTTTGAATAATAATAAGCCAGTCCGTTTCGCGAAATTCCGCGAGTAACGTACAAACATTTGCTCGAACTTCGCGGTTTGCCGCGATGCTGGATATATGTCAGTTGTGGAACTTGCGGATCATGAAGTTTCCCGCGTACGCAGAGAAGTTACTGTATGTCCCATTCCGCATAAAATGTCTGTCACGGAACTTTGTGAAGAAATGTTCAGCGAACCTTCCGCGAAGATATCCGCATCGAGATCCATATCGTACGTTCACCTTCGTGTCACGGAGGGAAACTCATATCGTAACTTATGGCGAACATCGAGGAGTCGGGAGCGCCGGAGAAACGCGCCGGGAGAGAACCGGGCCGCAATGATTGTTACCCTTTTCTACCTTGAATAATATAATAAAATTACTTGGGATCTCCTCCGGCTAAAAAAGAGAGCCCCGGGTTTGTACGCTCGGGATACGTCCCGATTCGTCTTCGTTGAGTCCCGACTCGGATAAGGGAGGGGTGGGAATCGGGAATCCGCAGGGGTAATTGATTCCTTCCGACTTGGCGGTAGATCCAATCAGGATCATTGGGAAAGTTAATCGAGTGGAAGGAAGCGCGCGATTTCCTCCCCCCCGCGCGCCTTCCCACATCTTCCGGAGTGTATCTGCGCCGTTTGCGTCGCGATTTATTCGCATTCGCGGCGACACGCACTGCTCTCTTTCGTACCGCGTCTCCTAAAAATTCATTATCGCGCCGCGAGATATTACTGCCATTCGTTACTCCGTCACGAGCGATTCGCCTCGGGAAACCGGGCGCGTAATATGATTTCCGAAAATAAGTATGGAGATTCGACGAGCGGACGCGCGACGCAATAGTAGATCTCGAATATCTCGATAGCGTAGAATTGCAATCGACGTGCCGCGAAAGAGAGCATCGGAGAATCAATGGCAAATTAAAGATTTCTCGTTAAATCGCGCGTGAAACTGGAAGGATTCAATTGTTGTATTTTCAGCAGCAGCTTTAACCGAGCGGATTTGCTCACGACTTTCTACCCGCTCACATATATAATTAAACATTTTGCGCTGGAGCAATATGTAATTGTTGGAGCAAGGGATGATTTAATGAAGATCAATATTCCAGTTTTATCAGTCGTGCCACTCTCTATGCTCAATAATAATGTTTGTTTGCCGCGCGGTAAACGATCATACATCATCGTATAGAATATGTTTCAATCATCGAATACCGTGGTATGATAAAACATCGAGTATCTTATTCCGAGTGTTTAATAATTGTAATAATACGCGCAATCAGCCTCACAAATTAATATCATTAATATTCTATACACCCCTTGCATTTCATCCGAATGATTAATTAGTGATTAAGGCTGTCAAAAACTTACGTCGCTTATCCCGGCTTTGTCCAGACATCGGATTGACGTTTTAAAGAGATATAAGTGGATGTGACGAGATCAAAAACGGGGTGAAATATTCGCATGAATAAATAATACGCTGTAAATCTGTGTATAATATTAAGTCTACCAAATAATCGGATTAAAAAGAACTTATTATTTCGATAAAAATGCCCCACCGTTAGAATAATAACAAAATATATTACGTGATTGAATATTAAAATATTAAACAGCTTGATTAAATTTTAATAAACAATATGCGGCCGTTATTTTTATTTAATCATAGCGAAATATATAATAACCATCGAACAGCGTCATATTTATTCACTGGAAACAGCGAGCGGAGGGATGTAAAGTAATAAAGACTTGATTTACGGAGATATTAAAATCGCAATGAACGCTCCGGGAATTTAGAAGAAAAATGCGTTTAAGAATTTCAAGGCAGATTCCTCGTCGCACGTCGGGAACGCCGATGTCTCTAAATTGCTACGAGGCATCCCTCGCTATACGCATCTAGACGACATAAATTACAATGTAGGTTTACTGTGAGTGGGTGGAGGGATGAGGGGTTCAGAAGGGGGATCTAATGATTAAGGCGCACATAGTTAGCGCGCGGTTGGTCGATTATCGAAACGGCATTTGTATCCGCTTTCGGGCGGGATAGCGGGAGACTACCGTAAGATATTGGGCGATTCACTTACTCTCATGAATATGTATCTACGTGGCAGTCTCTACTCTTCCGCTCTCGACAGTCATTATTCTTAATAACCGCCATTACGGCCGGCCATGCCGCAAGGATTTTTTAACGCGCGCGGACGCGAAGTGATGGCGCAAAACGACGACGATAAAATTATACGGCAAACTCAGATTTCAAGAATGAACCCCCGCCGAGTCCACGGGAAGGGAAAAAAGTTCCCGTCTTACCGTAAACGTCGCGTAACGAGCAGCAATATCGCGGCTGAGAGGGGAAAAAAAATTGGGGGGAGGAACGACGGTCGGTAACGGGTCGCGACGACTCATCTCCGTTTATCGCCGACGAATTTTCAACAAGCGCAGAAGCGTTAATCAATTAATATGCGCCTGTATTATTTGCGCGACCGTAATTATATCCAGCAAATTAATTACCGTATAATTATGTAATAATACTGGAAATATATCACTTATACATTATTGCCGCGTTGCTGGATGACGCCGAGATGAACGGCGGCTCGTAATATCACAGAATTACAAAGATAACCGGCGATGATAAATGCGCACTGACGAAAAAGTGCGTTCTTCTTTTTTTTTCCACGAGAGACAATGGTAATCGTCACGTTCAACCTTTTGGCCGCACGCCGCTTTATTATTAATCTACAATGCGGAGTCGTTTATCGTGTACTAAAGTCCAGATATCCGAGCAGTAATTCGTCTCATTAAAAAAATATGAGTCACGTCGCAACGTATCGCGATCGAATAGACCGCCAACATTTCACGGTATCGCCCGGCGAGCGTTCCTCGCGTTTTAATGCCAAGGCTGGTCCCGGGGCCGACGTCGCGGGGCACGATATTTACGACCCCGCTTATACCACACGGCTTACGCTGAACCTGAGTTGCAATTATTGACGCGGTCAGTAAAAACGGTCCCCACCTAACGAGGCTACGGGGCTAGTAATAGTCGTTCGCCGCAGCCCGTCGCACAGTTAGCGCGAACAATTCCAAGGCACAAAGCACGGTATACTTGCGCACGCGTGCGGTGCAGATAAGAAATTCACGAAGAACTACCCGCCGTACGCGCTCGACCTGCTAACGGGGTTAATTACCAATGGTCGCTCTCATCGCCGTTCTCTCTCGCCGGGCAATACCGGGAACGGGCTATCGCTCCGTCGTCGTTTCCGACCTATGTCTTATTTCACGAGACTGCGTGTTCCCATTTTCAACGCGCGACATCGATATAATAATTTATTCAGTATTATGATTTACAGTATATTTTATACTTTATATAAAATCTCTCTCTCTCTCTCTCTCTCTCTCTCTCTCTCTCTCTTCCTCTCTCGTGCGCGCGCGCGTGCGCGAACGCCTGATAATTTCCGCGTTAATGTATTCAGAATACCCGGCCTGTTATTATGAGGGAATGAATAATGCACCCAATCTGTTATAACGTAGAATCTTAAGGTTCCCTAACATCATAACAGCTCGTTATTACAAGCGGAGATAAAAACACGTGCGAGTCGACAAAACCCCGACACCGTTCGTTGCAATTAAAACCGTCCGACGTTTTATGGCTTTATGCTCAAAGATTTATCGTTTTAATTTACAAATGTTTACCATTCAAGAACACACGGCCAGCAGAATTGTATGTTACTCGTAAATGCTCCTCAACTCTCAACTGGAATTTCTTCCAAAATAATTTAATTAAGAATACGTAAGACTGAAAAGTTTAATTGATTGGCTTGAAAATATCTGACATAAAAAAATCTCGGTATTTAAATTCTTTGCAGATGTAATTCATAATTATTTCATGAGAGATTTCTATATCTTGAAGAATAATATTTATAAATACGTATCATTAACAATTAAAAAAATTGTACGTTATTAAAAGTAACTAAATTACTCGATTTTAGCACGATAATAATCTTTTTATTTATTCAAGATAAAGGTAATTTTTAATTCTTGAAACAATTTTGAATAATATTCTCACTTCGAATCTGTACAACGCTTTTGAAAAACTATCATTTCTCGGACAAAAGCTGTACTATAATCGAGATGTGTACTCCGCAGTCAGTACCGTTTTTGTTCGAAAAAATGACGAATACTAACTGGGAAAAACTAACCGAAAAAAAACTGCTATACAAAGCTGCTTTGTTTCCATTCCACTTTCGGTTCCTTTTTCTTTATGCGAATTCATGTGCCCGTGACTCAATTTCGAAAATTTCACAATGGATAAGATTATAAAAACAATTCCTGACAACCCCGTCTCGGGGAAACGACGTTTCGGCATAAGAAGAGAATTGAAACTCCCGGTTTTCCATCGCATTGCGAAAATTACGAGTAGCATACACGCATTGCATTTGAAACATTCACTCGTAAGAGTTGAGCGAGTTGTATGCGAGCTCAATTACTGCTTCTCGTTGCCGATGAGGGAGGAATGAAAATGAAAGGCGGCAACCATTTCGCGCTTCCAAACTAACTAACTCGGCAAAGCAGCGGGCTCGCATAAACGCACGGGCGAAAATAAGCATCAGCGAGAACCATCAAAAATAGAACGCCAGTGGTGAATTTTTCATTTCGGGTTTATGTCACATTTAATTATATCCTGGATTAATGCTCGGCATTTCTGTCTCCCTTTTCCCCTCTTCTTCCCTCTTCCTCCTCCTCCTCCTCCTCCTACCCCCCCTTCATCTCTTTTCCTTTCTCTCGCACTCGGCGTTTCCAGTAGTTGTCTTTTCGCTGACGGTTTATTTCGAAATGGTATTATACGGCGGTATGTGCCGTTTAGATTGCGACTGCAGGAGAGAGACTTTTCTATTTCGAAATATCATACCTATACACATCTCTCCCTTTTTGTCTCGTTCAATTTTTCCATTTTATAAAAAATATTATTTAATGTTTACTGATTCAATATTTTCTGGCAAAAACAACAAATAGCATGTCTCTAGTAACATGAAACTGGAAAGAGGAAAAATTATACACGCAAATACATACGAGCTATTTAGTTTTGTCCTTTATTCGCGGAATAACGGTCGGTTTGTCTCATTCAGAGATACCGAATTAATTTCTACGGTCTTTATATTTCGCAATTATGGACGCACTTCTCTTTTTCCGTCATTACTGTCGAGTTACTGAACTATAAAAAGCCGAAGAATTATCACCCCCGTAATAAAATTTGTCTGACACCAATGAAGATTATTATCGGCGCTATTCAAACGAACCGTCCAGGCGTGCCGCGTGCCAACGACTCCGCGCAACGTAACCGCAATTATTCGAGAAGATGTCGAAGCGAAGACAAGCGGACTCATCCACTATTATTCTTGAGAACAGGCAGCCGTCGGACAAAACGTCGGGAAAAAGGGTGCGTCGGAGATGTGGCGCCCCATCCCTCCCATACGCTCGCATACGGTACCCGCTCGTTCTCCATTTATCCCTCGGTTATTTCGCCGTGCGAAAGTAACGAGCCCGCGCTCTTTAGAGCTCGCATCGTCACGATGACGGGGCTCGCTCGTGCGCCGCTTTCTGAAAAGTCCCCCAGTGGCAAGCGGTAGATATAGCTCCGTCGCTCTCGTCGCGTTTCTCCCGTTATTTCCTCCCTGGACGGAGGTACTACGGGTAGTTGCATAACGCGGCTGTGTACGTGCGTTTTGCACGTACCACGACCTCGTCGGATTACTCATGGGGATTACTCCGTTGCTCCAACCAGGATTCACTCTCGCCGATCCCTAGGCCTGCACCTGCCGCGGTAATATCGAATGTTTCTACGCCCATCCCTCCGTGTCTTTCTCTCTCTCTCTCTCTCTCTCGAGCGGCACTGATCTGACTGCGGGGCGTCCCTTAAAGACTCAATTGTACCGCGACGGCCAAGCTATAATGGAGACAATGGACGGAATAAGGGCGCGCTATTAGTTATTACGGCGTGTTGTCGCGCAGGCCATTTGGCTCGCGGTGGGTTTCCAGGTGCGCGGCGAAATCGTTTTTGGCGCGCGCGATCGGGGGATCCACCGGAGTAATTAGACGCGCGGAGGATTAAAATAACGCCCTCCCTCTTCGTAGTAACGTCCTCGTTATCGTTATAGGGATTCCAGGAGAATGGCGCTTAGCTGCACGACTCTCCCAAATTATTTCTGTTGGATTATTAATCGCGCAAAATTTCTGCCACGAAGTCATTGTTGCGAGTGGCTTAAAAAAGCCGATCAAAAGCTCCACACAGCGGTCTGGCTCAAATGGCGCGGTAGTTAATACATTTCAGAAGCGTGAAGGCACGTTGAGGCTGCTCACCGAGTACATTCACTAATTATATGCCGCCAAATTGAGACGCAGCTGAATTTCTGAAGATGCAATGCAATTGCCGCACAGCGAAATTCCTAATTAAGCCAATAGGAATAAGACCGCGAGACGCAATGTCGATGATAAATTTTCATTGTGACTAAAGCTGAACTGCTAAAACAAACTGTCGACTTGTAACCGTTTGTTGAATTGTTATCTGTTGAGTTCGTTTTATCATAACCGTAACTATTCAATTTACTTAAAATTTTCAATGTGTTTTGAAATAGAAAATGTCACTTTAATCCTGCAATAAATTACTAATCACGCAAATCCGTTTTCGATCACGTCAATCGTAAACGTTAAGGACGCGGAATAGCTGCAAATATTGAAGATTAACCAGAATCACGTTTACATCGTAATTAACTTTATCGTCGAAATTTTCGAACGAGAAATGCGTTCGAAATGCTATTGGAAGTTCGGGATTGCTAGTTAACTCACCGTTCGCAGCGGCCGTAACGCGTAACTCTGCAGAAACGATGACGAACTTGGTGAAACAAACATCGAACGGCTAATAACTTCCTGAAACGCGCAAGACTCGCGCGCGCACTCTCAGAAAATTCACCAACTTTAGGATCGCCGTCCCTGCGCGTCCCGGCCGTATCATGGCGTCGCGAATCGCTCGAATTGCTCTAACTATTTGCCGAAGCCACTTGGGATTATGTGCCGGCCATATCATTCGGCGACTTAAGTCGGTTGATGCAAAACAGCCAACTACAAGTAACGATCCACTCCAAAGTAAGCAATTAAGGCCGCGCGCGCTGACTCACCGTCGTAGTTTAATGCAAATTTTACGGGCGAAAAGAAGCCCGGCGCGCAAGTACTCTCAGCCGTGGAATTCTTCACGGTCCGTACTCTTTTTCGTCAAAGACGGTCGCGGCTGATTCGATTTTAGTTGGATAACTCACCGGCCGCCTCCACCGTGAAATTCTATAACGATACTCGATAACGACTCGTAAACTCCCTCGCAGCAAATTGTCCGTTGAAATTACGAATGTAGGAATGAAAGGAATCGCGAAAGTACTAGATGAAGAAGGTTCAATGTAAATGACCGTGTACTGAAGAAATATACACTACACTGATTGTGAGAGAAAAATAATAATAATTTTATAATATTTCTCACACGAAATATGATTAACTTAATTATATACATTATTATGTTAACCATAATTATCGTTAAAAATATTATAAAATTGTGGTTGAGGCCAAAAATAATTATATTTTTCTCTCAGTGTAGACTTTATATAAATCTGCGAGCACGAATCGGCTTTTGCCTTCTCTCCCTTTTCCATCTGTTATTATGCACTTTGTCCGCACGTTTCGCCATTGCGCAATACTCATCCAACAAAAATTATAATAATATTATATCAATTATACAGCACTACTAATTATACTTAAATAAACAATTAAATGTATTCAACTTGAATTTCGACCGTTATTCCAGATAAACCTGATTATTGGATAAAAATCAATACGGAAATTATAAGTGATAATGATGATATAAGAGATATGCTTAATGATAAGCATAAATTTTTTACATATTGCTTCGAGCAGAGTGTCAAATTTTTAGGATCGAAACGTCAATTAAAGACTATTTAGTTTGCTCGAAAATAATGAGTAAATATTCGCTTAAGGACAGTTAATAATTGCGGATCATTGCGGTAAATTGTCAACGATCTCGTTTTCTTCGTTTACTTTGCCGGGTAAGTTCGAGTGGCGCAATTTTAGGCAAATCCGCATATCAGCTCGCCTAATGGTAGACAGAATTAATTATACGCAACGTATTAATCACCGATCGTATTACTTTGAATTCGAGGTAGCGCTTGGTACAATCCTTTGGGGAATGCCAGGAGACTAATTATGATGGAGTGACTCGCATCTCTCTGACGTCCTCTATGTCTGGCATCTTCCGCCACCGGTTCCCGTACTTCCCTCTTTCGAAACGGGATAAAATTTTGCGCGCCGCGTGTAACTGCGGTTACGCCGCAGGCAGCCGCGGATTTCGCGTGATAGACACGACGGCGTCGTATCGGCAAAAAAACACGCAAGACAAACGACCGTCTGCGTGAAAACGCTCGGGCTAACGCGTAACCGTTTCCTTCAAATTTTAGACGCGTTTTTCAATTTGCGAAATTCTCTTACCCGCCCGCGAGCTTTAATTAAAATCATGAAGATTAATCGTGCAAGGCGCGAATCGCCATATGTTTGTGTTTCCGGCGGACATTTACGATTGCGTGATACTTGCTTGTTTCTTATTTCGCTCTAGATAATTAACGCAAAGCACGATCCATCATATTTTATCACTCGTCACTTATTTTTGATATAGTTTTTCGATTAACCTTAAAAATATATCGTGTATCGCGTGTACCCTAAAAAAATTATCAATATTTTATATGATGCGTTTAAATATTTTCCATATAAATGGAAATTGTATCCAAATACATATTTAATTTCTTAAATTTGTTAAAATCCTAAATTAAAGACGCAGACAAAACAATTTAATAAAATAGAAAATAATACAAGAATGTGTTATAACATTTTGAGATAATATGAAAACTAGATGTTTTAAGATAAAAATGGCTAGATAAAAATAAGAAACAAAAAAATAAGAAAAATCTTATAATTGTAATATTTAAAATAAGGGACTTATTATCGCGGCTAAACTACAAGTCAGCCAATCAGAATGGCGAGATAAATACAACGTTTGAGTACTCGTGGGCAGACGAGTTAGACTTGCTAGCGTAAAGGGTTAATTTAATGGGGGCAAAGAACGCCTGAACGCCTGTGGCTAACCCAACTGGACCTACCCAGCAGCAGAGTTAACCCTTTGCTATCCAACTGGGAGAATTACAGTGGAAACGGATGCGGGCTCTCTATTTAGACGTCTAACACTCCTCTCAATATCTTATTCTATATTATACGTTTAAACACCATTCACGCAGATGGAAATTAGACCCGGGTACATATCCAATTTTTAATTTAAGAATCTTGAACTCGACGTTAAAAAAATATAAAAATAATATAAAACTAACCAACCGTGATATTTTCAGACAAGTGAAATAAAAATTAAATACGTGCGAAATAGAAGTGCATCTTATATTCAATCGTTTAGTTTTA
This sequence comes from Tetramorium parvispinum, assembly GCA_011638315.1. Lineage (NCBI taxonomy): Eukaryota > Metazoa > Arthropoda > Insecta > Hymenoptera > Formicidae > Tetramorium > Tetramorium parvispinum. The sequence goes on along the minus strand of VBVR01000189.1, from coordinate 25,110 downwards.
GAAATAATTAACCATATCATATAAATATATTAATATATTCAATCGCAGTAAAACAGATTTCAAAATATATAAACAGAAATGGAAAACATCATGCAAAATTCAATTCTGCGAAGTTATCTATAAGAGCAACATCGTGTAATTAAATTATTATAATATTATATGTATGAATCTTGAAAGCTGCTTAATCTAGTTACCATTGATTTATGATTGACACAGGCGATCCAAAATCGCCTCGTAAAAGAGCCAGTTAAACGAGACAGTTTGTACAAGTTTTGAAACAAAAACATTTTCTTAATTAGCAACATATCTCGCGGCCGTTGCCGCGTTAACCGATTATCTCGCAGCGGGATGGATCCTGATTTGCGCGAAAGGAGTTTGTGGCCCGTATAATCACGGGAAACAGGTGCGCAAACACGCGAAAGTACGGCGAGAGAAGTGCGTAACGCGACTCGACACGATGGCACGCACAAAACGGAGATTAATATCGCCGTAATTCGTTGGGCAAATATTTATTTCCTGCTTAATTAATCGTTAGCCTTTAATGGCCAAGCCATATTTCCCGGCTTGTTTGGCCGTCCGTGCCGCGCCATGGCCATTCTATTATAAATTATAACGGCCCCACTATTAGACGGCCGGTGCCGCTTTTATCGTCGAACGCCATGAATTATCAGTGTTGACCTTTGCTCATCCGAATCGCCGCTTTTCTGGGGGGGAAAAAAAGATTCGCGCGCCGCAATTAACAGCCGCACTGAAATGGTGCCAAAGCGCCGCCGATGGCACTATTTAGCCAGGATATTTCTCGCGGTAACATTTTCAATTCGCTTTTAGTATCGCCCATTATTATCGGCCGACACGCGTATATTTTACGCCACGCGTTCCAATTAGAAATTAGGACCCATTCTAATAATCAGCCCCTGTGATAATGTGTTCTCATTACTAGCACAACAGGCGTATACTGTTGTTGCAGAGGAATAGAAAAAAGAAGACATTCGCTTATGAAAATATCACTCGCGATAGCGAAATCGCTAGCGAAGCATCGAACGATACGAAGAAATCTCCATTCCCCTGCCGACTCCTCTCTTGCGCCACGACGACGCGAACGAGGTCGAGAGAATATCGCGGTCGGTGTGCGAGTCTCCCGCGGTCGGACCCCCTGCGCGTCCCCTCCCCCGTTTCTCCTCCGCGCGGCACCTCCGTTCTACCGCGGCTGACTATACCGGCGGTTGCCCGGCCATAGTCACGCTAGCACTACTAATTGCATGTCCGACCAAAGTATATCACCACCGCCACCCATCGTGCCCGCCCAGCGCACTGAATCCGCTCGTTTCGCGTTGCACGTACTGTTCAGTATTCCTCTCCCTCAGGCGGCGTTTCTCTCCCTTTCCCTCCGCCACCTATCACTCCTCACAGACTCGTCTCCACCCTCCAGTCGCTCTTTCTCTCTCTCTCTCTCTCTCTTTCTCCCTGTACATTCTCCGCGCGCCGCTCTTCATCACCACCCGGACACACACTCGTATCTCGCGTATGTTTTAGAGAGCGGTATTACCAGGCGTGGAAGTTGCCTCACGCTTTATTCGAGTTATTTGCGACTGTTTTGATTAGGTTCATCGTGGTGGCTTGGCCGCGACAGGCGGCTTGAATTCAGCTCCATCCCCAACTTTCGTCCCGCACCTTCTCGCGACCTGCGAGATAAACCGACGTTCTCGCAGGACATGCATTTACATCGCGGCCAATCATTCCCCGGCTGATTAGTATCGTAATAACTCGCGTGATACGCTTCCCAGATTGTGGTGGCCGTCTAAATTCGCGCCACTTTTATCTCCCGCCGCACGCTACACATCGAAGCAACATTTATTCGGAGTTTATATATATCTGAAAATTTACCGTATGTGATTTCGAAAGGGTTTACACCAAAAATCACTCTTCTAATTGCCACTCGTATCATATTGAATTTATGCATTTCAGTCATATACTTTTTTCAGAATATAAAATATTACACTATTTTTATTAATTTTAATTTTCAGAGCATTATTATTTTAAATATTAAAATTTTTTTTATTTTCAGTTATCTAAATAAAGGCATTATATAAATATTCCTATTTAAAAATTTTCTCAATAATGATGTTAAAATGGCTACACGATCAATATTATTGATACAATACATTGCCCCAACATATAACAGTAATATAGATATTATAATACATTTTGACATTAATATAGACATTAAGCGAACAATATTATTGCAAAATATGGAAATATTTTGTGATAATGTTAATTATGTAGGGTATTACTAATTTATCTCAAAAATTCAACACGAATAATGATTCATGCGAAATTTTATTAAAATTTTCTTTAAAAATGCAAAAATTTTCAAAATTAAATTTAAAGAAATATTTAATTTCTCTTCTGTTTGCAATTCTCTCTCTCTCTCTCTCTCTCTCTCCAAAAATCGAAATAATATATTAGTTTTTTGTGCCTCCCTATCAATATAGTTATTAATGAAATTCATATTAAGTCTATCGCGACGTCGGTCACACCGACGCGAGTTCGACGCTATGTAGTAGTTAATAATTCAACGGCCCCGTTTTCATCGTCCCTCGTTACTCGTGTTACGCGATTTCTATTTATCTCCTCTGTCCCCTCTTTACGTGTCCCATTAATATTGTAATAATCCTTGGTCACGTAACATCTGCCTTTGCCTGACGCGCCGCGTATCCGTTTCAGCCCCGCCAATCTGCCGCGTGCAAACACCCGTCTTTGTTATCTGCCGAAAGTATCCTCTCTACCGCGTTTGTTTTCCAACCGGTGGAGTGTATCCGCGTCGAATTACGTGGGAGGTACGATTACCTTTGAACGCTTAACGCGTGCTATCCCATCTTCAGGTCCACTTTGTCCGAGCGCTTCGAGAGCTTTTACGAAAGGGTAGCACTGTGTTGCCATTAATCCGGTGATGACGCACGTTTCGCTTCGTCGCGCATCTCGCGGACGTGCTCGTTTATAGTCGGATTTACGATGCGCATGCACAAAATCGACCAACGAAACGGAATAATTCCTTATTGTCGACATACAAACTCGGCCGCACACCGCGATCCTCTTCCGCCGGCCGGCTCCTCTCTCTTATTGGTTATACGGCGCTCGCGCTTCGTGCAATCGCTATCGTGTAAATCGTGACTCGAGAACACCAATTTCAGCCCACCCTCCCTCGCAGTTCGATACGATAGAATAATGAAATATATACCGGGCGCATGTAAAGCGCGGGGAAGTAGCGTGCAAGTCCGTGCGATGCGCTCGATGAATTAAATATCTTAAAGCGGGGAAGATTAAGAAGCGCAGATGCGCGCAACCGGGAGATTAAAAGACGTAATAAATATTTGTCGGACTAATCCATAACGTACTTCTTTAACCCGATTGCATACCGCGCTAAGTTATGGCATAATGAACGCGCTTAATCCTTCCCGGCCACAATTCATTACAGCTTCCCATCGACGCGCCTTGTTCCCGTTATCTGCGAAATTAGCTTCTCTCTCCCTCTCTCTCTCTCTCTTTTCGAGTTTACATACGCGCATATTTCTCAGCGAGTGCAAGTTGTCGAATTCCATGAAAGCCACGATTTAGCTTTGAACGAGCAGCGTCGAGCAACTCGCGTTTCTCAGCCCTTGTGCATTTCCTGTCCTCCCCGTAGAGCGATTAACCCGATGAAGAGCCCTGGTACCGCGCGTTTTCCGCCCACGTTCGGTGTTAGCCGTGCAGAAATTTCTTGCGCACGAACCCGCCGCCTTTCGCATTAGCACGAACGCATAATTTATCTGTACTTTATCCTTCTCTTTCTCCGACCGCTTCAATTATACTCTTAACTGCACGACACTGTTAATGCGAGCGTTCATTATTAACGACGAATCTCGTCGTGCACCATTCTTCGTTACGATATCCGTTCTCGCGGAAGCTTTGTCCTTTGTTGTTCGTGAAACTACTCCATACCTCGGGCGTCAGTTCTCGTTTTCACAGCGCGACCGACACCGGTTCGAATTTCACGAAAACCACCGCGATTTACCTTTGTAAACACATCCGACGCATTCTCTCTCTCTTTCTCTTTCTCTCTCTCTCTCTCTCTCTCTCTCTCTTTGCTTGCGTATTGGTCAATCCGCCTGAAACTCATACGCTTCTAATGACGTCATCCTTTTCATATCGTGATTTACGAATAATGATACCAGCACAATTATTAATTGCAAAATCTTTCTTTTTACGAATCAATTGTGGAGTAATTTTATTAATAGCTACTTTGTTAATTATTTAATTGAATTCGCACAATTTCGTGACTAGCAAAATCATTGCTAGAAAATAGCTAGGAAATGTGACAAAGATTCGACGTTCGAGAAGTATAATTTAAAAAAATGTATAGAAATTGCATAATATATTTCAAGTAAATTAATATATAATGTGGACATATTTGAAAAGACATGCATTTAATTTCCAAGGTTTATGACTATTTTAGATTCCTTTAATATTAAAAATACCTAACCTACGTATTTCTACATTACTCTCCACATTCAATTTCAGTGTTATTTCATGAAGAAATAACTCGCAGGTTTGACAATTCGCAGTGTATTTTAATGTATTTTAATAGTGCTTTGATGATCCACGGTACACGTAATCTTTTCACGGTAATTTTTCTACTGTCAACAACGAAATTGCCCTTCCTTTGTTCCTTATTTTCCTCCACGTGCCCATTTTCTTGAAGAAAGCTATGCAAATTCCGTGAAAGCCACGACTTACCTCTATAAACAACTCAAAGGACTCAATCCTTTATTTCTCGTCGCTTTGCTTCTGCATTCGTTCTTCTTCGTTACACTTTCAAACGGATTCTTCGATTAACATTCGAACTACGCGTACAAATATGCGACTTTAATGGAACATTAAAATAAAAAGGTCAATCGCCGTCTGTTTGTAATCTTTTGTATTTTATCGTTCATTAACCCATATAATTTTATTTGACTCATTTTGAATTGTTTGTATTATACTTTCTACACCTTAATTTTATGTTGTACGATTATGTGTTCTTAAGAATGAATCATTTAAGATAATACTCAGAAATACTAATTGTATGGTGTATGTGTGTCTCACATACATGTACGCAGATATACATACATACCTATTTAGATTATAAAATAATCAGCGATGAGAATAGCAGAAAATCCTCCTCTCTATTATATCACATTTATAATAAATGCCACCGATCAATATCGCAAAACGTTTTTATCTTTTCTTTCTTTGGGATACGTGTGTTCCATTACAAAGACGTTAGTATAAAGAAAGAGAAGGACAGAGAGAGAAAGAGAGAGAGGGAGAGAAAAAAAAATGAGGGGACGGTAAACAGAGAATTTAGTACACTCTTGAAATATAAAAATCGATTGCAATTTAATTAACTTTTCTACCTGCGTCCAACTCATATCGTTTATACCTCACGTACCGTCGAGACAGTATAATGATTTCTTGGCAATGAATTTCCTGCATCGCGGAAAATGGGCGCGGTAATCTTGCTTCAGCCATCTCCGCGTGCTTCAAAAGGAGAGCCCTCTCATCTCGACAGTGAGAGCACGTTTAACAAATTCCAATACCGCGATTTACCTTTGTATGCATCCAAGGAGTGCGCGATTCTCTCTCTCTCTCTCTCTCTCTCTATCCCTGTTTCCGCCTTTGTCCCTCCTTTTCTCCCTCCACCCGCCTAGCTCTCCTCTCCATCCATCTTTCTCCCTTCCGCCCCATCGTGCCCGGGAGTTCTCTTGCCTGACGCGTATCGCGATTAATCCACCGTTCGAGCGCAAACGCTTGGCCATGCCACCGGAAAAGAGCTGTGCGCTCCAACTTCCGGTTCTCGCCTGGCGGGGTAGCCACGAGAAAACGCGAGATATCCCGAGTGATACGCGGCGACGGCAACCGGTTCTTTGTATGCACTTGTGTGCATCCCGCCACGGATAACGTCGCCGTTTTATTTCTTTGTTACGTTTAATTAAACCTTTGACGATGATCTCGTCGCGCTGACGCTTGCCGCGGGCTACTCAATCTAATCGAAGCGCTCGTGTTTTCGACGGAAATTCCTGCGAAATCTAGAGCGTGATAGCGGTACGCTTTAACGTGGCTTAATATCGTGACATTTGGATTCGAAGAGACGGCTGTTATCAAAATATTTTATTAACGACTTCCCATCGTGGATGATCTGCTCGAATCGTATAAGATTGGATCAATAACATCTGCAAATAAAAAAATTATCCTAAATATTTTAACGAGCTCGATGGTAAATCAATTATACTAGAATTTTAAAAATTTTCCTTAAGAAACTTTCTTTCGTTAAAATCTTTGAAGTGGTACAAAAGAAGTCTAATTTTTCTTGTTTTATCAATCAACTCTTAAAAATCAATACTAACTAAATTATGCCAAACTCAACTATATTCTGTTCAATAAGACGATCTTTTTCAACTGTAGAAAATAAATATCATTTATTCAACATTTTACTGGTGTATATAATCTTAAAAATTTTCCTTCGGATTTTCCTTCAAATGTTTGTAATATGTATAATTGTCTTGTAAATCGATGACCTGAATACATATATATAAATACTTTTTTCATAAGATTCTACCACATTACGGTTTCTCCTCTCCTCTCTTCTGCGTTTGAGTTATTTGCATCGCGAATGGGCTCTGTCCGTATGTGTTACGTAATAAACTCCATCTATCTGTATATCTGTCTGTAATGACCGACATTACGGGCTCGCAGTCGTCCCGCACGTACGAAACGCGGGTAATGACTGTTCCCCTTTCATCGTCCTCGGTCGTCGTTGGTTCAACTCGCCCTACATCGATTCCGCCCGCGAATCCGTGACGGAGAGAAGCCGAGAGAGCCCCGGCTCGCACTCCCGGGGCACTCCGCGCTCCTCGCATGAGCAAGCGTGCTCGGTCACCGTGCCGAGTCGCCCGGTAAGTGCCCATTCGTGTGCACGTGTACGTCGGACGTGTCCGCGGTATATTCCGCGCGAGTCAACGTTGACGACGACGACGACGACGACGACAACGGCGACGACGAACACGCGCGAGTTCTGCGAGTGGGCGCTCGAGCGCCGCTTTATTAATGGCCCGCAAAGCACCGAGTTACACCAATTTCTCCCACGAACTCTGTTATTTCGAGCACGAGCGCGGAGTGGACGTCTCTTCGGCGACGGAAATGGCCGGCCGCTAAATGAAAAAAAAAAGCGGCGGTCGGGCAAATTACATGGCCGCGATTACCGGGCGATAATTACATGCGATCGCACTCTCTGCGGGCCGATGCCGCTCGGCGCTTGTAACGCGATTAACCGAAACGCGACTGGTCGAAACTGGCCGTTCCTCTTAATCGCACGTAATTAACACCGCTGTTCCACCGTCAGCCGGCAGCGAAAAAACAGACCTTACCAGAATTAAGAGCTATCATTTCGAAGATAAACGACGGTGCTCGCTTGTACCCGCATAAATTGTGATATTTCTCCCGATCGCGAGTGGAACTGTATTTCCTGGCAGCTTCCGTTCCCTAAAGGAGAACTATAATCAATAATCACATTGCGCGGGTAGTACATGCAATTACATTACGTAAGTTACTGCTACGTGTCCGCGGAGGATTGATTCGCAAGGCGAATTGAACCTAAATGCCTCCTATGAATAAGTATACACGTAATCCGCATCGCGCCGGCAGACATTGTTCCTTCGGCAACTACCGCGTCGCGTTGTACCGGGATTGTAATACGATATCCATGTATCTTAATGCTGCTGGTTAACAAATTCGACGTCCCGGATATAGCCGGAGCAATCGTTAACGCGCCGAGATGTACATCCGAGAGAACTCTGTAACTCCCCGTCCCGCGTTATCACCGATATACGAGCAACTTAGACATTACCGGTGTAATAAACTTCGACTACATCCAGCTGACGCTGGATAACGAACTACATCTGGACAAGTTATACAGGGGGTACCGGCGCGAGTACCGGCGAGATGTAGAAGCTACGTGCTACGGACAGTGAAACTATTGGCAACAGCCGATGATTAACTACCGGTGCTACCTTAGCTACCAGCGTTACTCGAATGGGATTTCCTGTTGGCGGTACGAAATCTCGATGCAACTTGCACTACGGCGATTGGACGACGATTGGACGACGACGACGACGTCGGTGGCTCAGGATCCTACGAAGACGCCGTTGCAGCACCGTGGGGAACTGCCGAAGCGAGCGGGCACAGTCTTTGATCGCCCGTGCGAGCTAAGCCGTCGAATAGTTTCGAATGGGTCCACGTCACACCGGAAGTGACCTCGTGCACTCCCTAGAAGGGACCCATGGGGCAATGCGATCTCGCCCGCTTCCCTCTCTCTCTCCCTCCCTCCCTCCCTCTACGATGTGTCAACAGCCAACGAATTTCTCGTACGAGTACCAATGGGAATACTAGACGATCGATAGTACCCGCTGCGAGACAAATATTAGACTTCGATATTACGGGATTAATCGACGAATATGATACTAATCGGCCGTGCAAAATCGACGATTTTGTTTGGCTACCGCCGGTGCGCGGTATCTCGGGCGAGACTCGGACCTTCCATACACGTGACCCTCCCGTTTTCGCGTATGACACTTGGCCAAACATCATCACGCTAATTAAAATTACGAAAAATACATATAATTTTTCCGTAAATTACTGACGACATTATTGCGCGCACATATTTCATATTTTTCATTCGTAACGAATTACATTTGTGAAGCGGAATGGAAAATTAACAAAATAAAACGAAATGAAGTTCTATTTTCCGAGTAATATTCACGGATGTTTATAGACATAAATATGGCAGGTGGCAACATGTTTCAATGATAATACGAACATAATTATTATTCTTCAGTAATGTTGTAACGACTGTATCATTTTATTATGGGAAAATATAGTGGACCATTGCGCCAAAATGTAATTATTTCGAGTAACGATAATCTAGTTCTTACGAATTAAATAATCTGCAGACACGTTTAATGTCTTTACGGGACGGAGGCTTTAGATATGATGCGAGAGTGTTAATCAGAAACATGCGACATGCTTTGCTCGTCAGTCCACTGGCCGCCCCGGTTCAGAGGCATTTCAAATTTAATTTATGTCAATTTACAATCTCATTCCGACGATTCAACAAAATGCGGAGTTTCGAGGGTGCGTACACGCGCATAACTAGCAAGTGGATGAATGAGCGAGCAGGGGTTGGGGATGGAGAGAGTGGATTTATTGCCAGCTTACTGAGCCGTGAATACAGGCGGACGAACAGAGAAAACCGCAGGAAGCTCTGTCATTGACCGTCGGTTATTTCTCCCTTCCCCCCCCTCTCTCTCTCTCTCTCTCTCTTCCTCTTCCTCGTTTACTCTCCTCGCTCGTACCCTCTTAGCTTTCCTCGATCGCTTCTCTCTCTCTCTCTCTCTCTCTTTCTGTCTGCCTGTCTCTTTTGCCACGCACGTCCACCATGCATACACTGTTCGTTCTCTATCTCCTGGGCGTCGGTTTCGAAACATTATCAACTCGCGGACAAAGCCGTATGACAGTTCAGCGTCTCTAGCCGCGGGGAATTTAATTCGGTCGTACTCACCCGCTATTTCGTCCGCGGCGAAATGGTTTATCCGTCCGATCTCTGTATCGCGCGCGAAATGTATTCCCGCACGCGAAAATCCAGAGTGTGGCGAAGCCTCGAAATGTTTCTGACATTCCCACCTGGCGACGATAATTTCATGTCAGAATCGTACAAGTATCAGAATCGCTTAGACATGCCGAGCAAGAATCTGACGTAACGTTGGAACCTTGAGTACGCGGGAAAATGAGAATACATCTTATTATTTATTTACGTTAAAATAATTTATTCGATTGAGTAATTGTCCTAAAAATTTAGATTTTTCACCTATGCATTCGCGCATGTCTCAACGCCCGTTACAATCTGGCTTTTCGTTTCATAATTTACGAAATTTCATAAAATCCGAAGTTTTATTGCATCACGGTTGCAATTATGTATTTATGTAAATACTGTCCTTTCGCGAGGATTTGTGTAAAATTAATAATTAATAGGTGCATTTCTACCGCCATTATCGCTTAAATTTATCATAACTCTATATCGCTGATAATTGAAACGGACGTTAGTGTAAGTAATAAATAAGAGAGCGACAAAGCGACACTTGGAGATATAAAATTATCACAAAGCCGTGTCTATCCTCTTTAAAAGTAGAGTTATCTGCGCGATTAATCTGTTCTACGGATGTCACGACTGTGATATTTATTATCGTGCTCCATTTTCCCATGTACTATACAGGTTGGCGACAGCTCGCTTTTACGCGTGTTATTTTATTGCCGTTCTGGAAGATTCGTTCTTAATCAAAGAGACGAACACTGAACCAGTGAATAACGACATTCAATAAGCGTGAAACATTTTGCGCAGCTATTGCATCCGTTTAGATATTAATTTCATATTAATTCGACGTGATTTATCTCTTCGACGATTAAATGTGATTTCTACATCTAACATGCTTAATATAGGAACGTTGATTTGGTCTATCAATATTTATCAACTCTATCAATATCTAAACTCAGCCAGTGCAAAAAAAACTTCTTTAACGTCTTTTTGCATTTAATGGATCCATGTTTTAATGATATGAAGAGTGCATTAAAATTATTAATGTGAGATATGTATTTTAGAAACATGTCGAGATTCTCAATGAAATAATTTCTCCAAAGCACCTACAAACGGATTAAAAACAAGAGAATACAGAGAAGAAAACAAAAGGGATTGAATCTAAAGTAATGTTAGCAGAATTCTATACGCAATCGCGCAGTCTGTACTTTCGTAATATAATTGAGTTTTACTACTGTATGCAACTGGTCTTATCTACCTCCGTAATCCTGCACTTAGTAGTCTGTCGTGACCGCATGCCGCACAATTTTGTAGAAAAGTAGCGGCACAATAAAATTACTCTGCGACAGAAACATAATCCGCCCTCGGTGGAAAGAGGGCAAAGTAGGTACTACTCATCAATTAAAGAGATAGCCATCTCGGCAAATAACCGTCTTTAGGTATAGACTGAAGCGCACGTTTGAAATTATGCAAAGAAAGAACACAAAGGACAATTGCTACATTTGCGATACAGTCTAAATGCGCAATTGTCGTCGATCATAAAAAGATTAAAATGCTTTCCCACCCGAAAATCAATTACGATCTCATCAAGTAAGATCGCTTCGCATAAAAATGTTAAAGCCTCGGAATGCACCGAGTAGTAAGCTGCAAGACTAATACACAGAACTACATAGCTAACGTGAGAGATAACGTTAAGTTGCCAAATGGGGTAAAGAGACGTATGGACAATTATGTTAAAATTACGCGGCTACTTTATCTGCAGACCGAGGTAATTAAAGCTATCCGGCGAGTTGCCGGAACGCCCGCTACTAGCATCGCTGTTTTTAGTCAATGCAACCGGAGCACTGGTGAATTGCCGGCGAAAAAGGACAGCGCGGAAAGAGCGGGCAGAAGCGGCGGGAGGAATGTGGAGTGGATGGAACAAATGGTGGCTCGAGCGAAGGGTAAACAGAATTCTACTCACGACTCTCACGTAGTCACCGCCGCGCCCAGGCGTCGTAAGAAAATTGGGCTCTACCTCCTCCATTTCGGATGATTGCCCTTGCCTAGCTTTCTACTCTTTCATTCGGGAGCGTGTATCGACTCGGGGCCATCGAAATTCAACGAAAGAGTGGGTACTAGACGAAAGCTGAGAGATACGACCCTAGGCTAGGAATGGGAGATGCTCGCTCGTTCAATGAACTTCTACGTAATTCCGGAATTCTTGCCTTTAGTTGATGAACAGTGTCATTCCCCGGAGACGAATGTAACATGGGACATTGTGTAAAAAGGGCGTTATTCGTAGAGCGACCGCAGCAATTTGTCTCGAAAGCACACAAAAACTACCGATGCTCGAAAATGTAGAAAATGTACACTTAAATTCGTTTCTATTTCCGCAAAGAGATATTTAAAATTACGTCTCGCAGAGAAATTGGATTCGTTAAAATAAAACTGTATAGATATTTACTATCTTTTATCTTTTACTACAAGATGAAGTGATGAAGCGAAATTCAGGTGAATTATGTAGGGCTGAGAATAGATTGTAAAATTACAACCGTTGTGAATCGTTATCAAAAAATTATCATGAAGTAATCTATACAAATCAAGTGCGGAAGATAAGCGGAGAACTATTACTTGGCTTTCACATTACATCAAAGTGTTTACTAAAGTGCCGGCAATGCGAAGTCCGCCAAACTATAAATGGCCGGACGATAAGTTACCAAGTTTGTAGGTAAGTCCGGGTTCGCTTACATGATTGATTGTCGCGATTAATGTGGTTACCGCCTTATATTTTCATTACACTTGATAAATTGAATGGGCCGCGCTTTCTAAGCTGAATTTGTTTCTAAAAAGAGGTAACTGTCGAGCATATGCACCGACGTTGAAAATACTCTTTGTGAAGAAATAATCTGCAACAGCATCCGACATTCGCGTTCATTCATCACGAAGCTAGAATAAAATCTCCTCGAAAAACATGTGAAACCGTTATTAACTTTATTATTAACTGTAAATTTAATATTTAACATTTAAATTGAATTTGTGTAAAGAAAAAAATTCAAAAAAACAATTTCATAATAAATGCGAATAAATGGAAAAAAGCGGTAATTCTCATACTGCTCTCTTTTGGAAGTCGGAGTTTATTTATCTCTTTAATTAATAAGTAAATTTCTCCGCTTCGATATTGGAAGAAATAATGCCGGCACAAGTGAGCATACGAAACAAGCGTTACCTGAAGGTACAGGCTGTTCCATGCCGACGATGAATATACAATGAATATGATATTAGCAAGTTAAATGCCGGGCTCGGTTAGTAGAGGGCCTCGGAGGTAAGACACATTCATCTAAACTCCAAACAAGGTAGTGGAAGTCGCAAGATTCTAGCAGTAACCTGTTGGCTCGATTGCGATAACCCCTGGAACGAGGTGCATATGGGCACGAAGCCGATAAACTATTAATAACAAATTAAACGCATTCCACGGATTTGTGTCTTCGCAAAATATGTATATGTATATTTACGCTCTGTTTTCTTTTTCGGAAAGGCTATTCGTTCTAATTCGTTGAAAACTCGCGCAGATACGCACGGACAGCGTAATGCGCGATAATGCCGGTGTATTAACAAAATGCATTGCCGTGAGTTCTCGCCATTTAGACAATATTTCGCACCTCCTTTGTTTTGCGCTAACGAGGACGAGCAACGCGCGACGGACAAAAATAAGGGAGCCCTTACACAAGTACCTTCATGACGGCCGGCTTTCATCGGGGGGGCAGGTTCTTTCCGTGTCTTCGTTAAATGCGCTACGTGTGGCAAGACAACAAATCATAACGACGACGCCACGGTAACTCCGTATGCGTTAATCGTTAGCGTAATTATTATGTAATTATACTCGTCTCGTGTAAATTATTCATGCCTTCGCGCTTATGAAGCACCACTCGACGCGTTCTCAAGGTATTCTCATTAGCGCGAGTAGCAGCGCTCTAAAGGATTTAACGGGCAATGGAGAAGGCGGTATACATTTCGAATCGCCCAGTACATACGGCGGGAGTGGTGGAAGAGCTACGGCTGCAATAAGACGAAAGCGAGTGAGTTAGAGTAGACAAGTGGAGCGCCGATCGTTAATCAGCTCCCTGTCATTAATAAAGTTCCGCGGGAATTTATCCCCCGTGCCATCCCGCGTGCGGGGGCTCCGGACGCGCTATTTGGAAAAAGCCCGCTTACCGGATGACCTCACGGCGCCCGTCTCGAAACAGTCGCGATGATGTATGATAGAAACCGGCGGCCGCAAATCGATGCGACCCTCCTCCCTCCTTTCGGCTCGGAAAGAGGAATTCGCGGCGAAACGACATGTCTGTTGCCGACTTTGACGAAGTTCCGGCGAAAGAAAACGCAGCACGCGAGATTTATTTCCGCAGGTGGCACGCTTTTTGCCACGAATTCTTTCATGCATCGCGCCGCCCTATCCCGACTGATGGACAAACGGTAAGCTGCGGGGGAATGTACCGGAATGCCGGGAAACGACGGGAAACGACATCGGAATGACGACTAACTTCCCCCACCGCGGATTTGATTAATCGGACGCGCGTATATTTAATGAGAGTGGAAAAATAGTTGACTATTATTTTCGACCAGCGACATTAATTATTAATGAAATTAAAATTACATTCTGCGATAATTATCGTATTAATTAAACTATTGATGGGGAATAATTATTACAACATTACATTCCATGGCAACAATAGCACTGCCCAGTACATACACAATTTTACAGAAATTATATGATAATAAGTACTCCCGTATAATCATGGACTTTAATCCCTAAAATTACCAAGCTAAATTGGCGCATATCGTGGAATTGCATGTAATAGTCGCCATTAGGATAACGTAGCTTTTGTAGCGTTGTAACATAGTATCATGTCTAGGGTTAAGAAAAATACACATTAGTAAAATTGGAGTAGAGAAGGAGAAAGAAAAGTCACGGAGCGATTGGCTCCATCAATAACGAGCCGATGCGATTTGATTTATTTTCTTGTCGATACCTCAATTATAGTTACCGCTATACTCGTTTCACGAAGTAGGTTACATTTATTCCGTAGTCACGGTTCGTTAGTCGCGTCGTTACATTAAAGAGAGGGAAGGAGAGAGAGGAAAGGCAGTAGTAAAGGAGCGCAACTATGCAGCAGACTTAAACGTCCGCAGTATATCTTACATTCCGAATTCGCGAGCACGCTGCGCTACAAGCCCCGCGCGTCAATGTCTAATTAATTGGCCGATCAATCAACGGCGATACTCCGTAATTTTCTCCGTGGCAAAACCGCCACGTCTTCCCACCGCTGTTATTGCCCCTCGCTGTGTCTGACGCACATACGACGTCAGTTTGTAATTAATGATCCGATTAAACGACAGCCGCGTAACCTATTTTCCTCCTCTGATTGAAACAGCGTCCGCGACCGTTTATTAGAACGAAGATGCGCGTCTCGACTTTGCGACTCTGGAGTCGCGCCCTCCGCGCTTCCATCAGCGGAAGGACGAGGAGCGCAGTTACCAATTTACCCATTTATCTAGTGACAGCATCGACTTTGCTGAAAGCATTTCACGTGATACCCGGAATATACTCTGAGTTTGTTAGAAATAGCAAAAATTTCTCATGAGAAAGTTAACTTCTATCCCCTATGATCTCCGGGCCACTCATTGCCGACCCCAACCTCGATTCGACGTCCGATTCTTTCCTTCGGCAAAACGATCGTACCGTGGGCTGAGTCGGCGAAATATATTTCATGGCGATTTGGTGAGACGTGCTCGGCGACATCGTTATTCTTTTTCCTCCCTTTTTGTACTCCCTTCTTCACTCTTCGCACATACTGACCGCGCGCACTCTCTCTTTTCTCGAACCCCCGGTAATTTTATCGTTCGCCGCTCAGTGTTATCGCACTGTTAACAGGGTACTTAAAGAAAATTAACCTTAATCGCTCGTACTTTTAATCCCCGCTCGTTCCGGTCGGCTAGGGTTTAAGTAGCTTAAACGGTTATCGATGAAAAGATTGTTTAGGGTAATAGCCCCGTCGGTGTCTCCGAGGAACAGCTATTATATTGGTGGTGAATATAATGTCGAAACAAGACGGCGTTCCCCAGTGCTTTTCTCGAGCACTTAATATTATAGCTATTTGTGCACGATATTATTTTGTGATCCTTTTAAAATCCCGCATCAATAATGTAATACACGCAAGAAATAATTGACGCGAATGTCTCAGACATAATAACCTCATCAAATTTCTTTAATTAATTTATCAGATTTTAATTTTAGAATATATTAAAAGATTTTTTAATAATTCATTTAGTAATTAATACTTTTAAAATTTTACGTAAATTGATACCTGGTACGGTTGAAATAGCATGTAATAAATATTTAATATTGTTCTACATCTGCAATAAAATATATATGACTATAATATCTGTAAAAACTTATATCGTTTGAAGAAAAAAATTGATTTAATATACTATTTCATTTTATTCAACACTATTTTATTTATAAATTACAAACTCTGAAAGAGAGGGGGAAGAGAGAAAGAGAGAGAGAACCGTATCAAATTGCTTGCGGATGCGAATAAATGAGCAAACTTATTATTTATCCCGTGTATGTGTCTGTATTTACCACGCGCATCTACGTACAAGAGCCATCGTTTCAACAACGCGTACAACTCGATCCTATAGATCGCATGGAGCAACCGCATGGCGCGACACCGTCGTCGCCAGAATCCCGCAATGTATTGGTGCAATTCCAATGCCTCGGCTTCGGCGGCACTGGAGACGCGAGTTTCGTCCTATCTGTCAGTAGCAGGCGAGGCAACCCCCTCGAAAGGGGGACATAAGGATCCCAAAAGGGTGGTACTGCTGGCCGGAAGGTGGGAGCACCACGACGACGACGGTGGTGGCGGCGGCGGCGGTTGAAGAAGGTGGGGCCCAGGGTCTGCAGGATGCCAAAATTGCCGCTTAAACATGACGCGCGCACCCCAAGTCAAACTGCGAGATTGCAACTCACCCTTCCCTTCCCGCGCGACCCCCGTACGACCCCCACCTCCTTTTCCCACGGCTGGCCCGCCTCATCGAAATCCCCATACAGAGCGTCAGACTCTGGAACTCGTTCGATAATATTGGATATGGCACCCCTTCTCCCGCCGATACTCGCGTTCGTCTTTACGTAACCACCCTCCCGTTACTCCTCGACCTGTCGACCAATATGCGGTGGAAGTTATGTGGTGTCAGTCTTATACTTTCTCTCTCTCTCTCTCTCTCTCTCTTTCACCCGCCTCTTTCCGCGACCCGCCAGGCCTTAACCGAGGAAGATGCTGAGTTCTTGAGTTTCTTAACTTTCACGTACTTATTTCCTTCCTTCCTTTCTTCCGGTCGGTGTGTGCTTGCTTATAAAGTCACTCTCATCGAGAACTTAATATCGCGTACCGCGTCTATTGCATCGTGATATTTTGAAAAAGTTTACAATGTATTCCCGATCGCTCAATCGATCATCATAATGATTAGTACAACAGCGCAAATTAGCGCGCGTTAAGTGAAAAAGTTTTATTTCTGATCGTGTAAAAGATATCTACTATGGCGCAAACAGTTAAAATAAACTTCCTGTTCCGGATGTAAAAGATATGGCTATTTCTGATTTCGACTAACTTAATGAAATTTATTCTATTTGTGATTTGATTTACTCTAAATTGATTGATGAATTGAATTGTACGATACGATAGCACTCCAAATCGAATTTAATCAAAACTGATTCAATTTTAAACACTAAACATACGACATCATTCTTGATCTTTCCGAAATAAGACAAAAAATTGGATTTGTCATCGGTATTAGTTTTTACCTCTAAAATAACTACTTTTAAAGTTTGTCGCTTCTAGCGCGGAAAGTATCATAAACGAATTTCGTGCTTTTAAATGAACTGCTCCAGTTCTCTGAAAAAAAATTTGGCCTACTTTAAACCTTGTCGTTTATTGCGCGCGCGCGCACACGCAGAGTTTATGTTTTATATAAGATGTATACGCTTCTAGTATATCATGGTAAAACCTCGTCCGAATTTTTATATAAGCGAAATCTATCATGCAAAAAGCGGTAGAGCAATTTAATCCGTTGTCGTGTCAAGCGTATTCTCCTTATTTATCTTGTTTACGTTATATACGGGGTCATTCGCTCTTCCATCAAATTGTGAGAAGACTTTTGCTGACGCGATAGGAAGCCAACACCCCTCGAGCAATATCCCTCTTCTTGCCTTCTATCGACCAGGTTTCCCCAAAAATATTATCCCCAATTCTACTTTACGTGATACGGGCTGTTTTGTGAGGATAAAAGTTAAAGTATTTTCCCCCAGAAACCAAATTCATCCCACAGGCAACCGAAACCTTATCTCTCGGCCTTTGCGTCAAATAGGTTTCGCGACTCTCAAACGGGAACACGTCTTCATGAAGTTACAAACGCTTATTCAAACTTTCTTCCCCAAGTCATATTTATAGTTTGTTTACTCCGTAAGTATAGAGGAAATTGCATTTTATATCGGGGATTGGAATAACCTCGCGCAATCTCGGGAATCGCCTAATCCCTAATTTAAATCCTCATTTTGAAATACGCATTTAACTGCCTATTAACAGCACAAAGTGTGTGCAATTAACGTTAATCTAAATCGTAATGAAAAACGTAGCTTCGTTTTACGAGTCAATAAAATTCTCGCATCCCGCGACCACAACTTGTAAAACACTCTCTTTCTCCGTTTCTGCCCCTCGTTTCTAACCCCTTCTCTCTTTTCCCGCGACATTTAATTCTGTCAGATGTGTGAATTCGAATGCGCTCGCTGTATTCTCAACCGCTGCCGGTCATGCGTGATCATCCTTTCATAATCGAACGTCGTTTGCCGGAGCCTTCAAAAGGGATGATCTACATACAACGGGTTATTGCCGGGTTAATTATCCACGCTATCCTCTTTTTCCGCTTTACGACGGTGCCTCATAAAGAGAAGCCGACCACCAGCTGCTTTTACCACCTTAGGTGGATATTGTTGCTCGTGCGCACGGGACGTTGCTTGTTCGGGCAATAAAAAAGCGCAGCGCTCCGTGATCGGGGAGCGCGCTCATCCCGACCCCGCATCAGCGCGGCGCTACAAGGGTGGAAAAAAAGGTCATCTCGACGTCGGTGAACCGCCACAGCTTTTGCCGCGTACATACATAAACGCACGGTGTATATAACTGATTGTACCATTTACCGTCGCACATGCAGTGTTTGCAGAATTCTTTCAAAGGACGCGCGTGCGATTATGACGAAACAACACGCATTTCGCGTAGATTGCTTACAACAACGGACTCTTGTTGTCTTTCACAGTTCCGGAAAATCCCCTTCCTGCTATATCTAGTACTTGAACTTTTCTCTTATAAGCTAAAGAAATCTTACTCCTATTCACGTCCGCTCTTAAATATCGTTCCGTTAATTACGAATTTTTTAATTAAATTAAAAATTTCTTTACAAGCGCCTCCTACTTTTATTATCCCTGAGCAACGAAAAAGTTAAATTTTGTTGCTTCGCAGATTGAATCGAACCGGATGCTGGCTGCTACATTTGCTGTCATTTTGAGTACATTAAATTATTCGTAATAACTTTCATGATTTATTCTGAAAGCTGCTATTTTATATGCACATAATTGACAATTTCCATCAATCATATGAGAATATTCAGAGTGACCGTCGAATCCGAAATGATATGAAAGTATCTGCATATTTTCTGTAAAAAATTTGTATTTAGTCCAGTTGTTTTTATTGTCGACGGGATTTATACTGTATACGTATGTATTGGCTTATTGTTAGTAATGACGCAAAGCAATTGTGTTGTTTGTAATTTCCTGTAGAGTTTTGCGCATCCTCTGATTTTAATAAACGGAAATCGTTCTGCCCAGTTAGTAAACGAAAAATTCATAATAAAACGAAAAAAAAGATGGAACGATGTTACGATTTTCGAAAACATTCAAAATTGCACTTTTGAATGCATCTAGAAACGTGAAGTACACCATTACTTCCCTTCAATATGTCGGGCACAAAGAAGTCGAGTATCCACGCGAACGACAGGCATAAAAGCGATTCGTTTGCATGCATCACTTCGCACTGCATTTATTTCAAAGGTGCATGGAAAAATGCAATAAATTAACATCGCCTAACAACCGGCGATCATGCAACGATTTAGCAAAATGCAGCAGGAAACGATACGCTACATTCGTGTCTTTGTTAGCATCTTGTAATTTGACGTGTTATCCGTCGAGCGCAGATTTCAAACAATTGGAATCGTATTAGCTATTAGCACGTAACATCGTGCGACTAAATCTATCAATGGAAACGTTTAACGACACGGTTTTTCTAAACTCGTCCGCCGTCTCGCTAATTTACACGCTAACGAAACGTGAAAACTAATTACTGGACGCACGCCATGAATTCGCACTAATTCGCGCATTGAATCGCGCCATGCCATAAGGCAATACGTAGCGCCGATATTGACCGTCGATATTTAATCACTATGCCAGCATAACAAGTCGAAATTCGAGTGTAATACGCAATTCTATCGACGTGACATATCGGTCGACAATCTCTCGGCGGATCGATGCCGGGTGTTGCCAGTACCGCCGAACATAAATTCGTCAGATGCAACGCGCGATATCGGTATTCGCGTGTATTCCGTGTCAATGGATCTTTTATCTGATTTTACCGTTTCGAAATTATGCAGCGATCGACCCGCGACCGGTTAATAATCTGCCCACGACACATTATCACGCGCGCTTTGAATTCCTCGTTGCTTCTTTTCATTTATTCCAATATCTACGTATCGAATCTAAATTTCAAACCGAAATTAACCCCGACATTTAGATAAATTTGTGTCAGTTGGTACAAACACAGTTCTTGCATTAGGGAAAACTTTCTTTTTTTTTTTATAAAATCACGGATCATAATATTATGAAAGTGAAAATACATTTCCATTTTAATCACTTTAATTCATCTCGATTAAAATCGGAATAAAAAAATATATAATATATATTTTTACTCGATTATTTGTATGTAGATCAGAGATCTGATGTTACGCAGATTTTCTATGACAATTATCGTTGCGGCAACGTCAGACAGAGCACAGGGTAATATCGAAAGATATCATTGTAGTACGTCGTCGCTGCTCTCCAACCCTTTGGCGTTTCGTCTGTCTAGTGTCCTGGAACTTATCTTTAGTAACGGAACCGTAACGACGCGACGGATAAGAAAGGATGTCTCGTGATTGGAAGCAGACAGAAAAGGCTGATTAGCCCTTGCGATGAATACGAAACTAAATAATGAAACAGCATCGACAAGAACGAAACCGACACGCCGGGAAGTAAATGTACCAGAGTTCCTGATCTGTCTGCGTCTGTCGGAGAAGACTAGCGTCAACGGTAATATTACGTAGCGTGTATCTACAAAAACAAAATGAATTTAGCGTTAGAAGAGCAACGGCCTTTGTCACTTTGTTGTTTCGACGCGGAGAGACGCTACTTTGACCCAACTAATTGTTAATAATCGCGAATTTGAGTTGCCTGCGTTTCAAAGACGTAGTCGAACCAAGAGAAACTCCCAGAGGGGAAGAAAAATGGAGACTCTCATTCCGAGGCGCAGCTTGACGAATGAAAGAATCGATGTTTCGAGAGAAACATTCTAAGATGCTTAATTATCGGAAATCGATAAACGGCTTCTCCACTTAGCTCAAATCTATCAGACGATAATAAAAGCACCGACAAAACCACAAAATTGTTGTAACGGAAACAATAACCGATATTTCTTTTCAATCTTACTTTTGTATGGCATCTTTCAATGCAAATAAAATGGAATTCTAAAGAGATTACATTATTCTCTTGCTTATACAGCATTTTCCATTATGTTAACATTTATTTGGAGATTACAATGATTACCAAAGAATGTTGTGGAGTATATTCCATAAGGAAATAACTATCGATCTCAATGGCTATTCGATTTATTTATTCCAACTACTCTGGCCGAATTTTTAGGCAACTACGAAGTTGTAAATGACAATCCGCTCCCTGATGCGACAGGTCGATATTATTTCCAAACCAACTGACTAGTCGGAGCACATGGAGCGGGAAACGAGAAAACCGCTCCGGAAACGTCGGTCCCTCGGGGTCCTCCACTGCGGTGTCCAAGCACTGGACCACAGGAAATCGTACGTATGTACCGTCGGACCATCACCGGTCGCCGCGTTTTTATTGTACCGAGCCGTCAGTGAGAATAGCGCGGCGTTATTGCGGAGATCGGTCCTTGGAGAATTTCTCTTTCGATTTCCATTGTCCGGCGTTGATGCCGCGGCGCGTGGGATAGCAATAACACGGCTCGTTAGCTCACGGGGAGGCCTTATCGAGCCGGCTCCGATCACCGATGAGCAACGTGACTTTACGCTGGCAGTTGGTCAATTGATAATCGACGGACTGTTAACGCGCTGACGGCGACGACGACGACGGAGTCTCTCTCTCTCTCTCTCTCTCTGCACGTGGATCGATTTATGTTTCTCCTTCGATTCCCATTACCGGATACGCCGCCGCCAATATTGAATCCCACCAGGACCTTATCAAGCTGATTATCGATTTGGCTGCGACGCGTACGTCCGCCCGATGGCCTGCCGATTGATAATCGATAGGAGTTTATCTCTCGGACTATCTGGCAACTACCAAACACCCCGACACCCCGTGAGATCGAGGCGTCGGCGATGCCGCTGCGCTAATGCTATCTCGTCGGTAATAGGCAGCGATAATAACAAAGACGGAGCTAACTCGCGCGCGATTATGCTCTCACGTCCCGATTTATCGGACTACCGCCTTCCATTGTTCGCGTATCGGTCGCGGTGAAGCACAAGATTTTAGATATGTTCAGTTGATATTTGTTCACTGTTCAATTATGTTATCATACATCATTTATCAAAAGAAAAAGTCCTTCTAATGCGTAAAGTGTCACTGAATGATTTAAAGTGTTTTAAAGATCAACCAGAATAAAAGTTTTGTTACATGCACGTTAACATAACGGTTTTAAATAATTTTAATAAAATCGCAAATCTTGCTTTAATTCTGATAATTACTGATGATTTGGACAGGATGATAATAGCAGATTAAATAAAAACATTTTACATCATTCATCGTAAAGCAAAGTTATCTTCGAAACGAAACGTCAACGTGGCTGTTAACACAAGTTCGCGAGAACCTGGAAGTTACAGCGGCCGCGATAAGGAGCGGTTTACATCGGGAGGACGGTTAAGGAAGAGTTACGGGTACGTGATCCTGGATATCGAACACATTCGATCGATACTCCGCTCGGTCGCACTTGGGAATTAGGAACACGTCCACACGTACGCGGCGCTTATAGACACAGTTTTCGTCGCAGGGAAGGAGACGAAACAGGGAGGAGATGAGAGGGGGAACTCTGGAAAGGCAGAGATAGCGAAAGAGAGGACCGGTGGAAAACGTATAGCGTGGCCCAGAATCGGCGTCGGAACGCCGCGCGAGATCTCGAAAATTCGAGGGGGAGCCTGCCGATGATGATGCTCGAGTTTGCGCCAAGTTTCGAACGAATGGCGTACGTGCGAGAACGCGTACCCTCCAATCCTGCAAAGACGTGATAATCTCTCCAACTGTCTCCGATCTCTCATGCGGACGTGTGAACGTGAGATTTTTCCCCTTTCCTTTTTTTCTCCTCTTTTTAATACCAAGCGAGCGCAGACTGGCGCTCGAATTTTTACGGTTTTCAAGTTGCGCGACGCGTGCCACTGATAAAGCGGATCGTTGTCACCCTACGTGCTGCAGAAAGCGGCGGACGAATGCAGGACAGTTCGAAATACTCATGTTGCGACTGTTTGCTCGCGCACCATATCGAACGCATCGACGGCGCGAGTGTTATATCCCTGTTTTGTAGTCCGAAGTTGTTACGAGTATCGGCGTCACTCAAACACCGCGCTCGTGATCGGAATATTCGCGTATCCGGTATGATCGCGGGGGAAAATCAAGAAAAATTACCGGCGACCGATCTCTCTCCCCCATTTCTCTCGATCCCATTAAAGAGGGTAAAAGGGTCGAAACACATTGAAGCTACGTAAATTGAGTTTCGGAAAAATGGATTCAAACGCACAAAAATAGATCATCTAGATTTGGGCTAACAATGAAATTTAACTGCAAACAAATAATGGAATACGATATCTGCGATTTATATCAAATATTTTTTTTAAAAATATATATTCTTATTGTTAATATATATTATATATATATAGTCTATTTTTAAGATGTATAAAAAATTAGAGAGATTTGGGCCAGTATTACAAGCGTGTATTACAGTGTTACATACTTTAATTGCGCTACCACATTCGTTACGCGGTTATTATTGCCAAAACATAACAGTACATTTTGAAACTTGGGCGCGCTCATAGAACCGCGAAATAACAGGTACTTATCAGTCCGGAAAGTACGCAGCCGACTGTTCAATCGTCCAGTGTTGGAGTAGTAAATGCCATTATACCAACGGACAGATCGCCTTACAGTTTGTAGTTGGCATTACACGCCCGTGTTGCACTCCCTAAAGTTACAACAACGGAATTGACTCTAGACGTGCTGCCGTTTCGTGATCCGGCCATTTCTGATTTGACTATTAACAACGACCAGGGTTGTACCGGCTTAGAATGTGGACGAAATTGGCGGTCGCCGAATCGCTTGTTTCGATGGACTTCACTTTGACGAATACTCGAACATTAATCTGATTCAAGCGACCCTTCTTGCTCCAACTTATGTGCGTTTACTACGATCGGGTTAATTAAAATCACATAAAAAGATTTTCACAGTTTTTGATCAAAGAAGCTATTCACATCTATCCGTAGTATCTTATATTGCTACACTTCCTAATAACACTAAGTGACAAGTAAACCTCTCCTGCATCTCTATCCTTGTCTTTCAATGAGATTGCAAAGGGAAGAATATTGTGGCGCATAAAAATGACAACTGTAGCCGGGAGGATACAACGAATATGAAAGAAACAGAGAGAAACGGTTCCCACGCTGTCAAAATCATGACATGATATGCTCAGGTCGGCAGCACGGGAATCGTCTATATATATATATATGTATATATATATGTATAGGGGAAAGTTGCCAAATGCGTACTTAAGCTATTTTTGGTTATATTTTGCATTTGGTACTTTTTGGAATGCAAATAAATGTTGGAAATTGTAGTTTGATATTTAAGGCATCTATTATTACATGTTAAACCTTTCACTAATAACGAATTAATGAGTTAGAAGTTCTTCTGTAACATGCTGCAAAAGATACGATTTAGCAAATCGATCGCCTAAATCGTACCTGTATGTTTCTTAAATCGTATCTCCTCAACAAGTATTAAATTTAAGGATCAAAAAAAATGAAAAATATAAGAT